>PVHX01001396.1:0-128824 GCA_004024805.1 Geosciurus inauris | reverse complement strand
AGCTTTCTCACCTCTTTGTGCTCGAGGGTCCCCGGTGTCCCCTTAATAAGCCACAGCAAATCCACAGCTCTGTTTCATAAGCGGCTCCCTAAGGAGCACAACAGGACCCTCCCCAGTTATTCTGCCAGCCCCCCTCCACCCCATGCCTGTTTCCTAAAGCCACTCCCTGACCTCTGTGCCTCCAGGTCCGAGCAAACTAAAGATTCCAGAGGAGGTCAGTGTGACTCCCGTGACTCCCGTTCAGCGACCAGTGGGACACTCTCCTGAAAGTGTGGAGTTCAGCGACCCCTGTCCAGAGGCTCGGGAGAAGCTGCAGGAGATGTGCCGCCTCATGTGAGTGCCTGCGTGGTTTCGGGGGACAGGCGTTCTCAGAAAACCCTCCCCTGGCCAAAAGCCCCTGTGTGTGTTTGTTTTGGTGCCAGGGACGGACCTCGCGTGTGCTCTTAACCATGAAGCCACATCCCCAGCCCTTTTCACTCCATATTTTGAAACAGGGTCTCCCTAGGTTGCTTCAAGCCTCGCTCAGTTGCTGAGGCTGGCCTCGAACCTGCGATCCTCCTGCCTCAGCCTCTGGAGTCTCGGAGATGAAAAGGCACCCTTCTGAGCATTCATTTCTCAGCACAATTAATTTTTCATATGCTCTCCTACCAAAAGGGGAAAAAAAGTTCTCAAAAAAAAAAAAAAACATTCACATAGATGATTCATAGTATTTATGATTTTGTAGGTCCCACCAGGCCAAGCAGGTAATCCAGAATTTCTCCCGTGGGGCCAGACTATAAAGGATTTAAAAATCTATTCACATCTAAGTCACATATGTCTTCTGGGGGTCTTGGGGCCAGAACAGGGGTAAAGGCTGCTGACCGCCCTCCTCTCCCTTAACCTTTGTACTGTGACGTTCTGGAAAGAAGCTGTCTCTTCCCTAGGCCCTCAGGACAGAGGTGGAGGGGAAGGCAGAGTTTCCCCTGCCCCAACCCCCCTTCTGTGCACACTCCCACCCCATCGGTCCTTGTCGCCACCCTCCAGCTGGCAGCCAGTCCAGGGCTGGCCTTGGGAGCACTGCCACCTTCTAGTTCCTCCTGCGAATTCTGAGGACGGGGTGAAAAGGGCAGGGACTCGTGCTTGGGGATCCCTGATTACTGGGGAAGGCACCGGGTGGCCAGAAGACATGCTGGTCTCCTTCCCTGCAGAGAAGCCGAGAGGTCCTCCTGGAAAGGGAAGAACATCTTGTGCCCCGTGATCCTACGCAGCTACAGCACCAAGCTGCCCTCGCACACACCCTTGCCCTCCAAGGGGGACGCGCAGGCCCTTGGGGTCCAGCCGTCTCAAGTGGCCTGCGCCCAGGTCGCCACTCCCGCCCTGCCCCCGCCTCCCGCCCACCATTCTTCCATCATCCGACCTTCTCAAGAGTGGAAGATGCCCAAGAAGGCCGTCAAGCTGCACTACACCTTCTACGACGGCTCATCCTTTGTGTAGTATCCTTTCCTGCAAGGCCACCTCCCCAGCCCCAGACTGGCTGGGTCGCCGCCCAGCCTTGGGGTCGACTTGGACTTGTTGGTCCACCATAGGAGCCCGGGTGGTCCTCCGGGGTGGTCAGAGCTCATCCAGCTCCGTCTCAGGAGGGTCAGAGGAAGACGATCCAAGCTTCAGGCCTCAACGTCAGATCAACACAAAGCCACCAGGCCCCAGCTGCCCGCAGGGAGCGTGTTCAGGCAGGTCCTGGCCTCTGCGGGTCAGCGAGGGGAGCAGCAAGGGAAGACAGGGCAGTCGGTCCCTAGCTGAGAGCAGGGGCAAGGAGGCACCAGGTGCTTGGAGGTCTTTGTTTCTCTGGCCCTGACTCAGTGGATAACCCCTGTGGCCCTTGCCCAAAGGACCCCGAAGGTCCACGCTCCCAGAGTCTAAGCCCTCGGCCCCCATGCTCCATGCGCACACCAGATGGCCCTGCAGCTAAAGTCTGCTCAGCTTCACGGGCACGGGGCTAGCAGGGTCCCCATCTCGGGTGCAGAGAGCAGAAGGGAACAGTTTTCTCTCTGAGGATCTGATGGAAGCTGCACCCCTCTCCCTGGAAGCATCCATGCGAAGCCTGGCCCGTGGCTGCAGGACACCCCAGCCTCCAAGGCCTGCTGGAGGACCGGGTCTGGAACTCTAGGTCTAGAAGGCCACACGCTTTGAGAAGACAGATCTCTTCGGAGGGTGAGCCTTGGGGGGGGTGTGCCTTCTGGTGGACTGAGTGGGGTCACCTCACTCAGAGCTGGGAATCGACTATCAGGCGTGCACAGGGCCTATTCCTGCCCTGTGAGTGTAACTTGAGTGACCGCGTTTTTTCTAAAACAAAAGAAAGGAGTTTAAATTCTTGGTGATGAAGTAAAAGATGGAGGTCCCTTCAGAGATCTCCTTGGCAAGAATCCACTTGGGGTCTTGGATCTGGTTCAGGAATTCTGGTACCTGGCATAATCTAAAGCTCAAGCGGACCCCAGAGGGCCAACCCACAGGGCAGCGGGGCTCTGAGGCCAGAGAGGGGAGCGCACTTACTCCGGGTCACCAAGTGGGAGACGTCAAGGATGGGGGACACCCTACTCATACATCCCCATCCCTTCTTTATCAAAACGGGAGGCTGAGACCCAAAGGGGCGGTGCAACCTACTCCATGTCACATAAGGAATGTGGCAGCAAAGCCTCGGATGGGGCGGGGATTCCAGGCTCGATTTGGGGTCCTCTCTCAGGTACCATTTCTATGCCTTCAAGGTTCCCTTCAGCTGGCAGAGCACAGGGTGGGGGACCGTGGAGGAGACACAGGGCGGGTCTTCCAGCCACCTCAGCTCCTTCCACAGGGGACAAGCTGCCCGCCCGGCTTGCCTGGGAACAGCCTACTCTGGCCTCCCCTTACCTGGGAATTCAGAATGTAAGTGCCCCGTCCAAGAAGTCCCCCTAAAAGAATCCGCTCCTCACCTGCGCTCAGCTCTGCCTCCGTGGCTCCCCCCACACCCCACAAACTTCTCCAGGGTGGCTGCTGCTTGGGATGGGCTGTGGGGCTCCCCCTCCCCCAGTTCCAGACTCTTCACTGTATGGCAGGGGAGTGACCCTGAGACGCTCGTGAGGCATGTCCAGGAAGCAGGCCTCCCTTCGGGGTGACCTGGGAGAGGGGTGAGCTGCAATCTTTGTTCTCTCACCTGTTCCCAAATTCTGAGTCCCCCCCCCATTTCAGTCCATTGCAGCTGTCACACGTGACACACCCGAGCAGTGAACACATCCTAGCAAGGATGCATTTTTTCCCCCTCTTTGGGAGTCACAAGAGGTCAGAGTTCCAGGTTCAGTTTTTCTTGGTGATCCTGTACTTGCACCTCATCTCTGTGCCTCATTTTTTTTTTTAAACATTTATTTTTTAGTTGTAGGTGGACAGAATATCTTTTTTATTTTTCTTTTAATGTGGTGCCGAGGATCGAACCCAGTGCCTCACGCATGCAAGGCGAGCGCGCTACCACTGCGCCACAACCCCAGCCCTCACTTTGATAAGAAGATGAGGGGGCTGGGGTCGTGGCTCAGTGGTAGCGCGCTCGCCTAGCACGCATGAGGCACTGGGTTCGATCCTCGGCACCACATACAAATAATAAATGTGAGGCAGGAGGATCTCAAGTTCAAAGCCAGCCTCAGCAATGGCGAGGCACCAAGCAACTCAGTGAGACCCTGTCTCTACATAAAACACAAAATAGGGCTGGGGGTGTGGCTCAGTGGTCGAGTGCCCCTGAGTTCAATCTGGAAAATACTTCATTTACCTTGTAGCTTCTGTAGAATTTTGGGCTCAGTCAGTAACTCTTTCCCCTGAGATTGCTGGCAAAGTTCTCAGGTAAAAATGCGGTTCTTTTCTGTGGGATTGCACAAAGCTGCAAGCCATCCCACTGGATGACAGCAGAGCTCAGAACCTTCTGGTATTCATTTCATTAACTGATTCTAGTGAAGGCGGGTGGGACCTCACTCTTGCCTGGACTCATGTTAAGCATCTTTTCATATCCTATTTGTTTGTTTGTTTGGGTAGATCTTCTTTGGAAAAATGTGTATTCAAGTCTTTTGCTCACGTTTGAATTATTTTTTGCAGAGTGGCTACTGGGAACTGAATTCAGGGGTGCTTTCCCACTGAGCTATATGCACTCCCCAAGCCCTTTCTGTTTCTGATTTTCATCCAGGGCCTCACTGAGTTGCTGAGGGCTTCGCTTCCATGCGTTGCTGAGGCTAATCCCAAACTTGAGATCCTACCGTAGCCTCCAGAGTCACTGGGGTTGCAGGCAAGCCCCATGGCCCCCGGCTTTGCTCATGTTTTGGTTGAGTTGTCTTTTAGAAAGTTGTAAGGATATTATAGAAACTATACCCTTATCAGATATATGATCTGAAAATATCAGCTCCATATTTGAAGTGTCTTTTCATACTTTTTTTTTTGGTACCGGGGATTAAATTCAAGGGCACTCGACCACTGAGCCACATCCCCAGCCCTATTTTGTGTTTTATGTAGAGACAGGGTCTCACTGAGTTGCTTAGCACCTCACTGTTGCTGAGGCTGGCTTTGAACTCGCAATCCTCCTGTCTCAGCCTCCCAAAGTGCTGGGATTACAGGTGTGCGCCACGCGCCCAGCTCTTTTCATTCTTTTGATATTATCCTTTGATACGTGAATGGTTTCATTTGGGAGGGAGTGTTGGGGGCTGAACCCAAGGCCTCATGAACCCTAAAGCATGCACTCTACATCAAGTTATACCTCAGTCCCCAAAGTTTTCAATTCTGATGAAGTCAATTTTTTTTGGCTTTTTTTGGGGGGTGCTTATGTCTTTGGATTAACATTTAAGAAAACATCACCAAATCCGAAGTCATGGAGATTCACCCCTATGTTTTCTTCTAAGAGTTTTAGAGTTACAGCTCTTACACTTAGATCTTTGATGTATTTCAAGTTAATTTTTGCATACAGTGTGAGCTAACATCCAATTTCATTTTTTGCCTCTGGATATCCAGTTGTCCTCAAAGCATTTGTTGGAAAGACTATTCTTTCCCTAATGAACGGTCTTGTCACTCTTTTTTTTTTTTATTAATTTATTTAAATGCCTTTCAAGTCATTATAGTACATATATAGAGCTCAATTTTTCCATTTCTCTGGTTGCAAACCAGATAGAGTCACTCTTATTAGAATTAAATTGACTATAAATGGAGGGGTTTAATTTTGGACGGTCAATTCTAAGCCATTGACCTAATCTATGTCTAGCTTTATACCAGTATCATACTCTTGATTATTGAAGACTTTATGGCAAGTTTTAAAATCAACAAGGGTAAATATTTTGTTGTCCTTTTTCCAAAATTTATTATTTTTGGGGGGTCCCTTGCAGTCCCACATGAATTTTAGGGTCAGGTTTTCTTATGCTAAAAGTGCCAATGAGATTTTGATAGGATCTGCACTGATTCTATAGATTTTTGAGGAGCATTGCCATTAACAAAAGTAAGTCTTCCAATCCATGGACACGAGCAATGAAAAGAGATAATGGTGCTGAATTCAATAGTATAAAAAAAGGAAATACTTAGGAATAAATAACTAAAGACATACAAGACTTGTACACTGAAAACTACAAAATATTGCGGAGTTAAAGAAGACCTAAATAAAAGGAAAGGCACTTCATAATCATGGAGGGGAACCAATTTTTATGTGTTGGTCTTGTGTCCTGTAACTTTGCTGAGTTCATTTGTTAGTTCCATTTTTTCATGGGATTCTTTAGGTTTTTCTATACATTGGGTCATGTCATCTGCAAACAAAGATTGCTTACTTTTTCTTTTCCAGTTTTGAGGGTTTTTTCATTTCTTTTTGTTGCCTCATCTGACTGTGGGCAGAACTCCCAGTACAATGTTTAATAAAGTGGGGAAAACAGGTGTTTAGTCAACTTTTTCATCTTTGTGACCAAAAGTCCCAATAAAAACAATATAGAGGCCAGGCACAGTGGTGTACACCTGTAATCCCAGTGGCTCAGGAGGCTGAGACAGGAGGATCACAAGATGGAGGCCAGCCTCAGCAATTTAGCAAGGCACTGAGCAGCTCAGCAAGACTCTGTCTCTAAATAAAACACAAAAAAGGACTGGGGATGTAGCTCAGTGGTTGAGCGCCCCTGGGTTCCATCCACAGTACCAAGAAAAGAAAAGAAAACAACAGCAAAGAAACACTATAGAGGAGGAAAAGTTTGTTTTGACCCACGGTTTCAGAGGTTCAGTCTGTGGTCAGCTGACTCCATTGCTCTGGGGCCTGAGGTGAGACAGAACATCATGGCAGAAGCGTGTGGCACAGGAAACAGGTAGGACATAGCAACCAGGGACAATATAAACCCCAATGGCATATCCCCAGTGACCTACTTCTTTTAGCCACACCCTACCTGCCTACATTTACCACTCAGTCAATCCACAGCAGTAGGTTAATCAGGTTACACCTCTTGTGATCTAATCATTTCACCTTTGAAAATTCTTGTAGTTTCACCCATGAGCTTTTGTGGAACACCTCATATCTAAACCACAACAGCAGGCTTCCTTGTCTTGTTTTTGATCTTAGAGTGTGATATTAGTTGTGTTTCATGAAAATGGCTTTTATTATCTTGAGAGAGTTCCCTTCTATTTTGAGTTGGTCGAGAGCTCTTATCATGGTCAGATGCCTTTTCTTAATTAAAATGATCATGTTTCCCCCCCCTTAATGCTATCACCATGGTGCATTGCATTAATTTCTGTGTGTTGAACTATCCTTGCATTCCTGCGATTAACTCCACTTGGTTTTGGTGCGTACTTCTTTTAATATGCTATTGAACTTGACTTGCTGACATTTTGTTGAGGTTTTCTATGTGTGTATTCACAAGGGATGTTGGTCTATAGCTCTCCTATGTCTTTGTCTAACTTTGGTATCAGGATACCCCTGGCCTCCCAGAATAAGTCAGGAAGGACTCAGGTCGACTCTGTTTTGGGGAGAAGAGTTTGGGAGAGAATTGGTGTTAAATCTTCTTTAAATATTGGTGGAATTCACCAGTAAAGCCATGGACTTTGTTTTTTTGTTGTTTTTTTTTTTTAATCTAATGACTTACTCTCTTGTTCCAGGTCTATTCAGATTTTCTAATTCTTTTTGAGTTCATGTATGTTTCATCTTGGTCACCTAATATTTTTTTTAATTTTTTTGAGTTGATGGGTCTTTATTTTATTCACTTATTATTTATATGTGGTGCTGAGGATCGAACCCAGTGCCTCACGCATGCCAGGCAAGCGCTCTACCACTGAGCTACAGCCCTAGCCCCAATATTTTTGTGTAAATTTATTCGTATTATTTTTCTCCTCCTCCTCTTCCTCTTCTTTCTCCTCCTCCTCTTTCTCCTTTTTTTTGGTACTGGGGATTGAACTCAGGGACACTTGACCACTGAGCCACATCTCCAGCCCTATTTTGTGTTTTATGTAGAGACAGGGTCTCACTGAGTTGCCTAGTGCCTCACCGTTGCTGAGGCTGGCTTTGAACTCGCGATCCTCCTGTCTCAGCCTCCCAAAGTGCTGGGATTACAGGTGTGCGCCACCATACTTGGCAAATGCAGGTTTTTGTTTTTGTTTTTTGTGGTGCTGGGGATTGAACCCAGGGACTTGTATAGGCAAGGCAAGCACTTTACCAATTGAGCCATATCCCCAGCCCATGTCATTTCTGACTTTAGGAATTTGAAGGTTTTTTTTTTTTTTTTTTTTTTTTTTTTTGCAGGAGTGGGGATGTTGTTTTGTTTTTTTTTCTTGATCTGTCAAAGTTTTGGTCATTTGGGAGTTTTACTGATCTTGTCAAAGAACCAACTTTTGGCTTTGTCGGCTCTGTTTTTCTATTCTCTGTTTCATCTTTCTCCACTATAAGCTTCATTACTTCCTTTCCCTCTAATAGCTTTGCTTTAGTTTCTCTTCTTTTTCTAGATCCTGAAGGAAGAATGTGGCATTCAATTTATTTGAGATCTTCTCTTTCAATGTGAGTATTGACAACCATAAACTTCTCTCTGAGCACTGCTTTCACTTTCTCCCATAAGCTTTGATATGTTGTGTTTTTGTCAAAGTATTTTGAAATTTGCCTCGTGACTTCTTTATCCACTGGTTGTTTAAGAATGCATTAGTTTCCACAAATGTTTGAGTCTTCCAAATTTCCTTTTGTTAATGATTTCCAGTTTCACCTAATTGTGATCAAAGAAGATACTTTCTATGGTTTCATTCTTTTAAAAATTTATTGAGACTTATTTTGTGGCCCATGTGTTGTCTATACTAGAGAATGATTCAGGTGAACTTGAGAATAATGTGGATTCTGCTACAGTGTTCTGTGCATCCCTATTGGGTCTGTTGTTTTATAGTGTTGTTCACATCCTCTAATGCTTGACCAATTCTCTGCCTACCCATTATTGAAAATGCGACAGTGATGTCTCCAACTATTGTGGTAAAACTACGTCTTCTTTCATTGTATTTATTGGGGTGGGGGTTCTGGGGATTGAACTTGGGGCACTTGACCACTGAGCCATATCACAGCTCTATTTTGTATTTTATGTAGAGACAGGGTCTCACTGAATTGCTTAGTGCCTCACTTTTTGCTGAGGCTGGCTTTGAACTCACGATCCTCCTGCCTCAGCCTCCCAAGCTGCTGGGATTGCAGGTGTGTGCCACCACTTCTTCTTCCTTTAAGCAGGCTACTTCTGGGCTATTTCTTCCTTTAACTCTGTTAATTTGCTTCATATGTCTGAAAAACCAAAAGGTGTTTATTTATCTATAATTGTTATATGCTCTTGAGGTATTGACTCTTTTATCCATATGTAATGTTCCTCTTTGTCACTTGTAAACATGTCGGACCAGAAGTCTGTTTTGTGTACTATTAGTGTAGCCACTTGTATTCTATTTTGGTTCTGATTTGCATAGAGTATCTTTATCTATCATTTCATGTTCATCCAAGTTGAGTCTTTGGATCTAAATTGAGTCAACTTCATATAGTTGTATCATTTTTTTAAAAACACACATTCTGCCAGTCACTGTCCTTTGGTTGGAGAGTTTAGTCCACTTACATTTAAAGTAATTTCCAATTTGGAAGGATTTAAATTTGCTACTCTGCTACTTGTTTTTCTACATATCTTACATCCTTTTTACTCCATTATTGCCTCTTTGGTATTTGATTAAGTTATTTTCTGAGTGGTTACCTTGATACATAGTGGATTTAATAGTGTATTCTCAAAATTCATGTCTATCTGGAACTTCAGAATATGACCATATGTAGAAATACAGTCTTTGCAGATGTAATTATTGACATAATTGGACTAGGATGGATCCTATACCTTTTATAAGAAGAGATAACACACACAGCGGGAAGAGGCCATGTGATAACTGAGGCAGAGATTGGAATGAAACATCTGTAAACCAAGGGATGCCAAGGATGCCTGGTAACCACTAGGAACCTGGAGAGTCAAGGAAGAATTCTTCCCAAGAGCTTCTGAAAGCATGGCCCTGTGGCATCTTTAGCTTCAACTTTTAGCCTCTAGAACTGTGAGAAAATAAATTTCTGTTGCTTCAAGTTCCCCATTTTGTGGTACTTTGTAATAATTGCCCTAGGTTATGGATACCACAATTGATAAAAATAGTTTGAATAAATAACAACCCTCAATAGTATATAAAACTCCATCCATCCCTTTTAAATTGTTGTCATCAGAAACTACATCTTTATGTGTATGGTATTTGCCCATTAACAGATTTGTGATTGTGGCTTTATTAGTTACCATTGAAACCATATTTCAAAAGGAAAAATTTCAACTAAAAATACAGTAACACTAAATTTTGTATTTTTTATGTTGTTACCTTTGACAGCATTTTTTTCCCCTTTGGATGTCTTTAGTTATGGCTTTCTGTCCTGTCATTTCAGTCTGAACGAGTCCCTTTAGCACTTCTGTAGGGCAGGTCTACTAGTGGTGAAATCCCCAGCTTCTACTTATCTGGGAATGTTAATTTCTCCTTTGTATTTGAAGGATAATTTTTAATTGATATGGAATTTTTGACTGATACACTTTCTGTTTTCTTTGAGCTCTTTAAATATTTTATCCCTCTGCCTTCTGGCCTCTGTGGTTTTTGTTGAGAAATCAGCTATTAGTCTTATTGAAGATCCCTCTTACGTGAGTCTCTTCCCTCTGTTTTCAAGATTCTTCGCTTTTTTCTTTTGATGGTTTAATTGTAATATGTTTCATTATGAATATTGTTGTATTTATCCTACTTGAAGTTTGTTAAACTTCTTGAATATGTACATTTTTGCCTTTCATAAAATTAGAGGAGTTTCAGCCATTATTTCTTCAAATATTCTTTCTTTCTCCTCTCTATCTTTGTTCTGGGACTCCATTATGCATATGTTGGTATGCTTGATGGTCTCCCAGAGGTCACTGTGGCTTTATTATTTTTTTTTTCTTCTCTTTTCTTTCTGTTACACATTCTAGATAATCTTAACGGACTTATCTTTAAGTACAATGTGGTTTTTTTCCTACTACTACTCTAATCCGCTATTGAATCTAATGTTTAGTGACTTTTTTATTTCAGTACATTCAGCTCCAGAATTTCTGTTAGGTTCTTTTTGATTATTTCTATGTGTTAATTTCTTTGTTTCTTTTTAAGCTTATGGGAAATATTTAGGAGAATAAGTCCCAGTGTCAATCACTGAGATTCTTCTGTCCGGGACACCTACTGCACACCAGACAGTAGCTACCAACACTATGTTCTCCTTTGTGAGGACTAATGCTTCTGGGGGCCCCTTTGCTAGGAAATCAACAGGGAAAATTATTCTTTCTCCTAGATTGGAGGCAGCTTGACAAAACTAAAAGTACCAGTGGCTCCAGAGATCAGATCTTGGCTCCCTACCAATTTCCTTGTGGTGTGACATGGAACAGTTCATTTTCTTTCTTTCTTTTTTTTGGGGGGGCCGGGGATTGAGCTCAGGAGTACTTGACCACTGAGCCACATCCCCAGCCCTGTTTTGTGTTTTATGTAGAGACAGGGTCTCACTGAGTTGCTTAGCGCCTCGCCGTTGCTGAGGCTGGCTTTGAACTCGTGATCCTCCTGCCTCAGCCTCCCTAAGTGCTGGGATTACAGGCTTGCACAACCTCACCCAGCTGGAACAGGTCATTTTCTACAGCTTGGACACATTAGTAGAATGACCAGCTCATCCTTCATTTCCCCAGGACTTGAGTGGTTTTAGCACTGCAAGTTCCATGTCCCCAAAACCCATCATACCCAGGAAACTGTTACTCACGTGTGAGATGGTGACAATACCATGTACCGTGAGGTGGTGTGAAGGGATGGCAAGAAGATACAGGAAAACACCCAAACACCCGGGGCCTGGATGGGCTCTGTCATCGCTGGGTTGTGGCGTATGCAAAATGCAGACGTGGTCCTGGAGCCACATAGCTGACACGTAGATTTGCTTGCATGGGACCCTGGAGAGCAGAACCTGAAGAGTTTGTTGCAGTTGTCCTTGACCATTCCTGCCAGCTATCCCTCTGGGAACATCGCCGTGTGTCAGATCCCCACGTGCTGCCGAGCGAAAGCCATCACCTGTCTTTTTAATGACACACCTAACTTCCCCTTTCTGGCCCTGTTCAGTGCTGAAGGTCACGGTTGTGTGCAGTATAACGCAAAGACCCGGTAAGTGGCTTGGGGGGACGTCTAGCCCCTTGGGGTGGTTGGGGGGACTGAAGTGGTGACTGTGAGTCCCTATTAAAGGAGGGCGGGTCGTGTTCAGAGGTCCAGGAAGGCAGTGAGGTGGGGCCACAGCGACGCCAGCAGGAGCGTAGCTTCTGGGAGGCCTAGACCTCGCCCCCCAGACCCAGTGAGAACAGCTCCCGAAGCCCTCCTGCACCTGGTACCCAGAGCACTGAGATCTTGACTGTTGGTGAGAATCCTAGAAGAGTTCTATTTTTTTTCCTTGCAGTGCTGGGGATTGAACCCAGATGTATTCTACCACCAAGCTACATCCTCACCCTCGTTATTTTGAGATAGGGTTTCACTGAGTTGCCTAGGCTGGCCTTGAACTTATAATCTCCCTGCCTCAGCCCCACCCCCGAGTTGCTCGGATTACAGGTGTGCACACCATGCCTGGCTTCAGGAAGAATTCTTTTTTTTTTTTTTTGGTACCAGGGATTGAACTCAGGGGCACCGACCACTGAGCCACATCCCCAGCCCTATTTTGTGTTTTATGTAGAGACAGGGTCTCACTGAGTTGCTTAGGGCCTCGCCATTGCTGAGGCTGGCTTTGAACTCCGATCCTCCTGCCTCAGCCTCCCAAGTCACTGCACCCAGCAAGGAACTGTTCTTAAAAGAAGCGAGTTATTCCCATGCTGTGGGTGCTCGCTTCCCACTTGGGGGCCCGTGTCCCGCATGCTCAGAGCACAAATTCCGTTTCTTCCCTCTTCGGCCGGGTGCTGTCGTCTTCCCCAGAGGGGCTCTTCCTCCAGACTTCCCTAGAGCCTCCACAGGTGTCCAGGGGCCTCAGAACATCCCAGGCAGGGAAAGCGAGCCCATCTTCAGCCTGGGGTGGACTCTCCCGGGCTGCCTGCCTGTGGAGATGGGGGCGTCCCTCGAGGGCCCAGTTCTCACTTCTGCGTCTCGCCCAGCTCCCCGTACGTCTTGATCTTCGACGAGGAAGGTGGGACCACCAACGACCAGAAGGGCTACATTGTCCACAAGTGGAGCTGGACTTCCAAGACGGAGACTCTGCTCTCCCTGGAATACAAGGTAGGGGTGGCCAGTGGGCGGCCCTAGCCTTCCAAGCCTTCCCCTGCAGGAGCTGGTGGTCTCATCCAGAGGTTCCAGGTTGGTGGGCAGTGGTCCAGGTTTGGCTGAAATGAACTTTTTCCCCAGCTTCTTGTCACTCCTGGCTGTTACACAGCATTTTCCTTCCTTTTTAAATTTTACTACAAATACTATTATATTTTTATTGTAAAAATATCCTTTACTTTTTTTTGAGGTTGGAAGGAGAGTAACAGGGATTGAACTCAGGGGCACTCAACCACTGAGCCACATCCCAGCCCTGTTTTGTATTTTATTTACAGACAGGGTCTCATTGAGTTGCTTAGGACCTTGCTAAGTTGCTGAGGCTGGCTTTGAACCCACGATCCTCCTGCCTCAGCCTCCTGAGGCACTGGGATGACAGGCGTGCGCCACCGCACCCAGCTCCTTTACTTTATGAAGTAACAATTATAGTCATTGGTCCCTTATTTTGAATGCCTATTTCATGACATTAGTGAAGTCTAGCAATTCTATGTTGGTCTCCCCGGGTCTTTGTATTTATAACTTTACTATTAAAAAAAAATCTGGGAGTCGAGATGGCTGATGAACATGAATCCATTTTTTTCATTCATTTGATTATTTGGCTAGTCATTCATCAAGGGTTTATTACACAGTAAGTAATACTGAATGTGTAATATTAAACACTTGAATGTATTAATAAAGCCATTATATTGTGCTCATGGCTCCATCGAGGGCAGTTTCTCCTCCCTGGCTGACATTTGGGGACAGGTCCTTCTTCGTTATCACTGCAGTACAAGATGTTTAGCAGAATCCCACCAGTGCCAGGAGGAGAGCCTCCCCCAGTTGTGACAACCAAAAATATCTCCAGATGTTGCCAAATGTGCCTCCAGGGGCCAAATCCCCCTAGTTAGGAATCACCAATCGGAATAGAAAGAGCAACAAGACCCTCTGGTACCTGAAAGTCCAGGGAAGGAATACACACCCAGGGCAGCCAGGATAGGAGCTGCGAGACGGGGAGCTCGTTGGGCTGAGATTCAGAGGAAGCCCAGAAACAGCATCCGGCCAGGCTGGCCTGGGGTCAGAGCCCCGAAGGAAGAGCCGCAGCCACAAGCACTCTGGGAGGGCACGGTGGCTTCACGGCACCTCCTGTTGCTCACCCTTTGGTTTATTTTCCACACTGGCCACCAGATTCTCATCCTCATGGCCTGATTCTTTTAGGTCACACCTCTGCTGGGAGAATTTCCACCCCTTGACCCTGTCTCACCTTTCCCACCCGCCTTGGCCTGAAACGCATGGCTCTGCTCTCTGCCAGTCCCGGCTGGCCTTCCTCTCGAGGCCTGCGCAGACCTCCCCTCCTTCCTGGCTCCCCTGCCCACGCCCAGGGCTCTGCGCACTGTGCCCTGCCTTGGACTAGTCCTCAGCAGTTAGTGTCCCCACGAAGGGGCTCTTGGCTGGGGCTGCATATCAGAATCGCCTCTGGGACTTTAAATGAAATACAGATCCCAGACTCAGCCTCCAGGAGGTTCTGACTCAGTCCGTGTGCTGTGAGTCTTGGGCTTGTGTAGTCTTCTCCAAAAGTACTGCTGCTGCCAGGTGGGGGTTCGGCCTGTCCAGTCTTGGGGTGTCTGGCTGTGCTGTCTCAATGTTTACCCCTCCGTCACCGTGTGGAAACTTCATCTCCAAGGAGACCTCAAACTGGTTGAGCGCAGGCCCCATAAGCCATGCGTTAGTGTGGCCAAGAGGATGGAGACCAGGATGACAGTTAGAGGAGCCGGTGAGAGCACCAGCTGTGCCAGACCCTGGCGGTGGCATTCTGAGAACCACTCAGCTTCCCGGCTCTTGGTTGTCCCATCTGTGCAGGTGGCTAACCATCAGGCCTCCTGCCCGAGGCTACTATGTGAGACTAACAGAAATAGATCTAAAAAGGTTGAGCCATTGTGTTTTCATCTGTTGTCACATTCCCTGGAGCTGCGCAGAGGTTCTGTGTAGTCAGGGGAGGCCTGGGAGAGAAGGTGGCCCTTGCGTTGTAACATGGAGGAGACTGTGTGCGACTCACGTAGAGAGAAAGAGGAAGGTAGAGCGTACCAGGGGAACGAGCCGCACCTGTGAAGACTCGAGGTTGGGACCACATGTGGCATCTTTAAGGGTTCACAGTTGCTTTGCCAGGCATGGTGGCACACACCTCTGATCCCAGCAACTTGAGAGGCTGAGGCAGGAGGATCTCAAATGCAAGGCCAGCCTCGGCAGTTCAACAAGACCCTATCAAAATAAAATAAAAAGGGCTCCGGGTGCAGCAGAGAGAGAGAGCCCTTGGTTTCAACCCTGAATACCACGGAAAAAGAAGAAAGAGTTCACAAGGTTTGGGGCAGGGATTGTGGCTCAGTGGTAGAGCGCTTGCCTTGCACGCATGAGGCACTGGGTTCGATCCTCAGCACCACATAAAAATAAAAATAAAGATATTTAAAAAAAAAAAAAAAAAAAAGTCAGTGTTGAGTTCACAAGGTTTTTGTGAATGAAAGGTGAGACAAAAGGAGAGTATGATACAGTAGGTACAGAAAGTCAGAGGTGCTGGGTGTCAGGCCGGGGACTTGGGGACTTTGCGTGCCATCTTGGACTACTTTGTTTTTACCCAGATATTGACCATTTCTGGTGTCCGTGTTTCCTCCCTGAAAACCCAAGTTCTTTACCTTTGGAGTCATTTTGCTGTTAGGCTGACATTGTGCGTGTTATGTGGCGAAATCCCTGCATTCTGAGGTCGTCTTCTGAAGAGAATTGACGTCGTTGTAACCAACAGTGGGCTTGGTTCAACTCACCCAGCACAGCCTGGCCCCTTAGCTCAGATCTCAGTTCAGTGGCCCCCGCGCTGCCCCCCGTCTTGGGTTGGCCGCTCACACAGGGACAGTTACACCCAGAATTCTGGACTCTCCTTCCCCGACTCTGTCCCTTCTGAAGTTCTCTCCCCACTTGCCCGTGACTGTGGTTGACCTAGGTGTTGTCTTCTGGGTTGTCATGCTGGGAATGATGGTAGCGTTGGCTGAGGTGGTGGCCTGCCTTCAAAGCTGGAGCTGTGCGACACACTCTGCCACCCTCTGCCTTTCTTTTCAATTTGGCTTGTCTGCAGACTCTGCCTGCCTTTATGTTCACTCTTCAGAGCTTTGGGGTTTTTTTCCTTCAAGTTTATAGCTGTCCTCGGGAGGGTCGGCCTGTGCGAGGCTGGCTCAGCTCTGCTGGAAGTAGAACCAGCTGCTTCATTTGGTTGTTTTGTTGTTTAGTTTGGGGTGCTGGCAACTGAACCCAGGGGTGCTCTCCCACTGAGCTCCCTTCCCAGCCTCCTTTTTTAAATTTTTTATTTAGAGATAGGGTCTTGCTACATTGCTGAGGCCCTTGCTAAACTGCCTAGGCTGGCCCTGAACTCGTGATCCACCTGCCTCAGCCTCCAGGTCGCTGGGGTCAGAGGTGTGCGCCACCACGCCCAGTTAGCTGGTTAGCTTTTCAAAGGACTGGAGGGGCTGAGGCTGTGGCTCAGTGGCAGAGCGCTTGCCTCGCATGTGTGAGGCCCTGGGTTCGATCGTCAGCACACCATAAAAATAAATAAACAAAATAAAGACACTGTGTCCATGTATAACGAAAAAATTTAAAATAAATAAAATAAAATAAAAGGAGTGGAATGCTCGGCCTAGCCTTTGCATGGGAGCGTGCCAGGAGAGGGCACAGCAACGCATGTCCCAGCGGAGAGACCAGTGGAGGGGTTACCAGCTCAGCCCGACACGATTCAAAATATTGTTGGCAGTACCTTTTTTTTTTTAAGGGCCCTTTAAGTCAAAGGACTCAATGGCATTCAGGCCTGGGCTGTAGGGACAGGGGAGAGGAGGAGAAAATCAAAGATGATTCCATGATGGAGTGTGAGTAAAGACCAAGAAGTGTCCCAGAGGATCAGGAAACTAAGATGGCTTTAGTTGTGCTCGTCTGCCTCCTTGGCACATCTCTCTGAATTGTTGTGACATGGATCCTGACCCCGGGTGAGACAAGGGGTGATGGGTAAGATAGGAGGGAACGTGGTGAGCTCTCAAGAGGACAAGCCATGGCTGCATCTGGGGCGTTGGGGGAGGGGAAGAGAGGCCGCCCAGGGAGAGGGCGTGATCGATACCAGCTGTGCCAGGCCAGGCCATACGCACGCTGAACCCCGCAAAATGCGCACAACGCCTTAAGAGAAAGCTGCTGTTGCTGTCCTTGGGCTCCGAGAAGCTAACCCGTCTCCCCGTAAGGGCCCCGGTGGCAAGTGGCAATGCCACGCTTTGAACCCCGTCCCACCACAGAGCTGGAGCTTTTGACCACAACTCTGTCCTCTAGAGGGACAGGAAAGGGTAGGGTTCCTCTTAAATGGAGGTGTCCAAAGACGTGGCAGGTGGCGTCCAGTGTCTCCAGGGTGCTGACGGACTGGCACCCCGACTGCAGAGGATGAGGAAGAGACTCGGTGGCAAGGAGCGGGGTGGTGACCCCTGGGCCCCCAACGGAGATGGTGTCCTTGTTCAGAGGAGTCCTGGGGTGTTGGTGGGGGAGGGCGCTGAAGACTGGGAGAAGCACAGCTGTGTCGGGCCACCCACTCGCAGGACCTTGGGAAGGGCCAGGGGGGATGATCACGCTCTGCGCGTCCAAGAGCCTCGTAGGCAAGTTGCTGCGCCACATCCTGGTGATCTCTGCTGCTCCTCAACGGGGGACCCTTATGGCTTGCGAAGCCACTGGCACCATTTTGAAACATCTCGTTTGAACCTCATAGTAGCCTCTCAGCTGCTTCATGCTGAAGAATTTGTGGTTCAGAGAGGCTACAGAGCTTGCTGCCCGGACCCCAAAATGAGCGTCCTTCCAGGCCACCGAGTTCCCGGGGCGGTGTGTTGTTAGGAGGATAGCTCATCCTCTCTGAGCTCCTCTCTGGGGCCCAGGAGGAAGCCTCTATGTTCAGAAGTGGTGAAAAAGAGCTCCTGCCCCCTTCCACCATCTTTGGCTCCCTCTTGGGATAAAGAGTGACCTGAAAGTGACTTTGGGGAAAGGGAGGGACATGCCTGGCTCAGCCCCTTCCGGTGCCTTGCCATCTGCCTACTCGCCTGTGTGGGGGTGCTTTCTGGTGCTCCCCACCATGTCACCCTCCTGCCTGCTACAGGACAAGACTCGCAGTGAGACCCCAACTGCCCAGTCCAGGGGCAGAGGGCTGGCTCCTGACCCAAGCTGCACCCCCAGCCCAGACTTGCTGGACTCCAGCTGATCCTCCAGCCTGCCACATACCCTGCGTATGTCTGGCAGTGGCTCCGTGCTGGGCTTGGCAGGGAAGGAGCAGGGGGTGGAGACGGCTGTCACCTTCCCAATCAGCTCCTGGAATTCTCCTGTCTCGTGCTAAATTCCAGCACTGGACCAGAAAGCTCTCACAGACCCTTGGTGCTAAGAGAAGAGGGGTTTGTGCTTGGCGGTGGGCCAGAAAGGGGTG
Source organism: Geosciurus inauris (assembly GCA_004024805.1). Taxonomy (NCBI): domain Eukaryota; kingdom Metazoa; phylum Chordata; class Mammalia; order Rodentia; family Sciuridae; genus Geosciurus; species Geosciurus inauris. The sequence continues at coordinate 110,571 of PVHX01001396.1, read as the reverse complement.
GGAGGGACGTGGAGGCCGCGACTCTGAGCACTGGTTGCCCCATCTGCAGGTAAACGAGCAGCTGAAGCTGACGGTGCTGGGACAGGACTCCGTCGTGGTCACCTTCACCTCCCTGAACGAGACAGTGACGCTCACCGTATCAGCCAAAACCTGCCCCCACGGGACGACTCCAGAGAAACGGGTAAGGCAAAGCGGACAGGATGTCGACCCCTGACCCCAGGGCATGTCGCCGTGACTTGCCACTTCCTGTCTCAGGGTCTTTGCTCCCACTCCCCACCACTATCCCAGACAAGGCCCTGTGTGTATCTCTACTGTCTGTCACTCACTGCTGAACCTTAGTACCACATTTTTGTACTTAGTGAACTTTTTGTGTCAGGAGTCTGTCAGTTTTAAGTGGCAGAATCTAACCTGGATGGGCTTAACTATGAAAAAAGGGTATCTTGGCTCAGTAAACCTGAGAAGTCTGTTGATATGCGGCTTCAGGCATGGCTGGATCCAGGCCCTCTGGTGGTTCCAGCAGACCTTCTCTGCCTTGGTTCTGCTTTCGTCTTCATCACATTTAGTCTCACAGTTTCTCTCCTGATGGCTACAAGCATCTCTGAACTATTATCATACCAGCTATAGTGTCCCAAATGCTGCAGAGCGTCATCCCCAGCACCACAGAGAGCGAGAGAGGGAGAAGGAGAAGAAAAAGTGCCATCGATGCTCAGTGGCTCTGATGGCTGCCCGTGACTGAAATGTTCCTGTGTGTGGCCCCAACCGGCCAGGCTTGAGTCTCATATCCATTCTTAGGGTTAGAGTGACATCAGCTCCACAGGCACCACCAGGGCGAGGGATGAGGTGAAAGTGTTTTCCTAAAGGAAAATCAGGACGCTTTTACCAGGAGAAGGAGGAACGAGGCTGGACAACACATGAACACACGTTGAGGACCCTCCACCAGGGTCCAGTCTGTGTCTTCTGCTCGGCAGTCCCCAACCCCCTGTGGTGACAACCTCCATTCGGCCACTTCTTTATTTACAAATCAATCATCTCCACCAAACTGGGGATTCCCTGTGATTCCTACTGCTATCGGTTGCCCAGGGCCCAGCAAAAAGAGTGCTTCAAATAATGTCCAGTTGTCCCTCCATGTCCACCAGGGCTTGCTTCAGGGGTCTCCCATGGATACCCAAGTCCTCAGACGCTCCAGTCCATTACATCAAAAGGTGTAGGATTTTCACAGGACCTTTGCACATCCTCCCGGGCACTCCACAGTATCTCCAGGTCACTTGTGATGGCTGACACAGCTGTGGAGGTCATTGTCTCACTATGATGTTCAGGGAATAAGGCGAGAAGAAAGTCCAGATGTGTTCAGTATGCATGCAGTTTTTTCTGGATATTTTCAATCTACTACTTGAATTCAAGTGGCTACTTGAATTCGAGGCCGTGGATCCTGGAGACACAGAGGATCTTGTGTCTGGACTTGCCCAGTATTGGTTGGGCGGCTGAAAATACAGAGGAAACATTAAGTCCAATTCTTCAATTCTTTGCTCTTCGAGGATTCTAATGTGAGCCTGGTGTCAAGTCAGCATCATGGGAAGAGAGACAGGATGAAGAGACACAGTCCCTAAGAACAAGTCCAGGGGAGAGCAGCGGGTGTGTAGCACAAGCGAGGGACCAGGGCACCTTTGGATGTCCCAGGGCACGTGCTTGGCCCGCGGGATGCTTTGCTGGGATTGGTTCTGGGGAGAAGCAGGGAGCCACGCCTCCCGGTGTGTCCAGGACCAGTCCCTGGTGCATCTGTCTACTGGGAGAAATTGGAAATACACCTTTCCCTGCCGTGGATGTCCTGGCTGGGATGACTTATAACAGCCTGGGGGGTGGGGGGCGCTTAACCACTGAGCCACTTCCCCAGCCCTTTTTCTATTTTATTTAGAGACAGGGCCTCACTCAGTTGCTGAGGCTGGCCTTGAACTCACAATCCTCCTGCCTCAGCCTCCTGAGCCCGTGGGATCACAGGCCTGTGCCACCACGCCTGACAAGACATTCTTAAGCTAAGGGGACATTTACCACAGTAGGCCACAAGCCCATAGACCCTCAGGGGCCAGCAAATCCTATAGAGGATGTGCAGCCCACTACCCCCAGGTTACACAGAAACTCAGAGGTCGGGCACCCATGAGGGAGCTGCAGAAAACTCCCAGGATTGTCCTGGAGGGAAGGGGGGCACCTGCTTTTCCCATCGCGTTCTCATTCCAGAAGCATTTCACCTCCATTCATTCCTTAGCTGACTCAGTGAGCATTTGTCAGCACCTGCAGAGTGCCACGCTGGCTGCTGGGGACAGAAACGAAGCCCCACTTCCTCCAGCCTCTGCAACACTTTCCGTCCCATGAAAGGGGCACACATGTGTGCCAGGGGCAGTCCAGTTTGATTAGCAGCCAGGGAGCAGCAGGAGCAGGAGGAGAGGAAGGGTCATTAAGGAACACCCGGACAAATCAAGATGCCTGTGAATTCAGCCTCTACTGGGCACTTCAAAGAGAGAAATACCCACAGGGGCTGGGGTGTCACGCAGCGGCAGAGTGCTCGCCTTGCATGTGCGAGCAAGGTTCATCCCCAGCCAAAAAGAAGAAAAAGAAGAGGAGGAGGAGGAAGAAGATAAAGATGGTCACAGGATCTGAGTCACTTTTTTGGCAGTGCCGGGGATGGAACCCAGGACCTTGCACATGCTCGGCAAGCGCTGTGCCCCTGGGCTAACCCCTAGCCCTTGGTTCCATACTCTTAGTCTAAAGGTCAAGTGCACGCTGCGCATGGGGTCCCACTTGTACATTGCTCGAAAACCCCCTTTAGAACGGGTAAAACAAACGTGTGAATTTCCCTTTCTTCCCAAAGAGCAGTGGATATTAGAAAACCATTCATTCTCATCAAATTGCAGTCACGCTTGGTTTTTCTGGAAACTTGGCATCTGGTTCACTCGGAAGTTGAGAAGGCAGCTTAAGAACCAGGACCTCAGCGATTCAAGAGCCCTACCAACACCTTAGCAGAGCCGCCCCAACCCCGTCCACCACACATGAAAGCCCAGGAAGCCCCTTAGTAATGCTGGCCTGATTTCTTTTTCTTGCCCTTCCTGTCATCTGAGCAAGCTGGCATTAGAAGGGCAGAGCTGCGCTGCCTGATAGGATGGCCACGAGTCACGATGGCTCTTTAGGCCTTGGAATGTGACGAGTCCAAATGGAGATGGACTCTAAGTAAAAACCCAGCTGCGTTTCAAAGACTTGGTGGCAAGATAATGCAAAGTCTGTCAAGAGTGGCCTTGTTTGATTACTCATTGAAGCAATCATTTTTGATACACTAGGCTAAACGGAAATAATATTAGAAATAAGTGCACCTTTAAAAAACATGCCTGTGAAACATTTAAAACTAGTTCCTGGACCGTATTGGGCAGAGGGCAGGGTCTCCTTCCAGGGATGCTCGTGGGGGCACAGAGAAGCATTTAGCTGAGAAGTTATGTAGAGACAGGGTCTCACTGAGTTGCTTAGCGCCTTGCCACTGCTGAGGCTGGCTTTGAACTCGCGATCCTCCTGCCTCTGCCTTCCGAGCCACTGGGATTATAGGCATGCGCCACCACGCCTGGCTTCATGGTTTCTTGTGGGCGGTAGGATTTCCAAATACAGATCTTCACTGCCAGGTTAAGTAAGCATCTTGGGATGTTGTTACTTGAAAACCCAGGGCTCAGATGATTGGTTTATCTGAGATTCTGGAACTGTGAAAGCTGCAGAGGTTTTTGCTGAGCACTGAGGCCTAGAATGTGCAACCATCGTACCCTTTGCAGCCTGGGCCTCGGTTTCCTCATCTGTATAGTGAGACGTAAAAGGCCAGCCGGCTTTAACATACCCCACCCCTGTGTGTGCTTATTAGGGGCCTGGTCCACAGTCACCCATGGCCACCTAGTAAAGAGGTGCTCCGGGGAGGATTGTCTTCTCCCTCCAAGTCTCTGTCACTAGGAAGCTTGTTAAATGGTTTCCCCAGACACTCATCCTCCCGGAAAAAGCTACCCATCACAGCGACAGGCAGAATGGCTGTCCCCGGCTTTCACAGCCCCGGGCCTGGCTGCTCACTAAATATTTCTATCAAGGCAGCACTTTGGAAGCGAGGCGACGTCTCGATTTAAATGCTTTATTCGCCCAGAGCGCTGCCTCAAATCCTTTTTGGAAGCAGCCTGGGTATAAATTATAAATAAATAAATAAAATTAGCCCAGAAGCAGTGGCTGGAGAGACACTAGGAAGGATGGTTGAGTGTTTGCTCTGAATTGTGGGCATTCTTTCCAGAACTGCTGCTTGCAGGGGAAAGAAAGACCCCCGGGCTGACTCTGTCATCCTTCAGAGAATCCATCCCCTGTGCACCCTGCTCTCTCCACCTGAGTCTTAAATCCCACAGAAGGATTTTTCCCCCACATCCACGCTGTGTTAAGTGAGAAATATAGAAAGCACGGGTCCTGCCCTCCGGGAGCCCACCAAGTGAAGGGATGAGGAAGAGAAAAGCAAACAAGGCCCCAGGCAGACAGGAATGGGTGTCTGGATGTGGACGATCAGCACAGAGCCATCACCGCTGGCAGAGGAAATCAGGGTGGCTGCCAGGAGAAGACGTCAGACCCAGCTCTGGAAGCTGCAGCTGCATTGAGATGCCCCAGATGTTCAGAGCAATCTCGGGTTGGCTTCCCTGGGAAACAGATTCTGTAGCCCCTTGGAGGGTTTGGGCAGAGGGTGAGGTTACCACAGTGACCCTGCAGAATTGAGGCAAAAGGCTTGGGCCTTTAATTTCTATAACCTTGGTCAATGACAGGTTCAAATCTGGGAGCTGACAGCAACCAGTACTCTCTCACCACAGAGGGAGACTGGTCATAAAGGGCCACAGAGTCCTTTGTCCATCCAGTTATTCACCAGCACCACAGCATTAATTGAGCTCCTTCTGCATGATAGGCACTGAGACACAAAGAACATCACTGTAACGAAACACCTGAGATAATCAACTTATAAAGAAGAAAGGTTTATTTTTGCTCACAGTTGGAGAAGTTCCAGTGCATGATTAATTGGCTTTGTAGTTTTGGGCCTGTGGCAAGGCAGGAGTGTGTGGTGGGACAGAACCACTTACCTCATGGCCAGGAAGGAAAAAAGAGAAAGAGGAAATGGCCAGGGTCCCACAGTCCACCTCAAGGGCCCGCCCTCAGTGACCTAAAGTCCTACTGCTAACCCCACCTCTTAAAGGCTTTGCTACTACCCTGAGGCCCAAACCTTTAGTACATGGACCTAAGGGGACATTCAACCTATATGGCCTGGGCCCTGCCTTCTAGAAGCTTGCAGAGTTTTGGTGAGAGAGGCTCAAACACCCCTCGTTACTTCACAAAGTGCTGACTTCTGTCCTGCAGCTGCCTAAAGAGCACGTTGGGAGTCCAGGCAAAGGACGGCCATGCCCAGCAGAATCAGGGAAAGCCCTTCCAGGTGGGCAGGTCTGAGTCAGGTCTGGGCCCAGGTGTGGGACGTCACGGAAAGGCAAGGGGGTGTGCTCAGACGGAGGGAGCAGCAGGCCGCCCTTCCAACCAGAGGAAGGCCCACTACTGCCCAGTTGGCCCCTGCTCCCCCAGGGACAAGTGACCACAACCCCTGCCCTTCGCCTCCCTCCAGCCGGCCCGCAGGATCACTGGCATGGATGACAAGATGTCCAAGCTGACCCGAGCCCTGGTTGAGATCAAGAGGAGGTTCCAGAAGACCGTGACCCAGTTCATGAATTCCATCCTGTTAGCAGCAGGTAACGGGCAGAGGGGCGGGCGAGGGCCTGTTTGGTGGCTTCCCCACACCCTGGGTGACCCGTGTCAGGGTTCAGCTGCTGACCACTCATCTCGCCGCGGGGTCCAGGCAGCAGGGATCCGTCCCCATTTCGGAGGGGACCCTTGCTTTCCGTTGCTGCAGGCACCTGCCTGACAATGGTGGGTGTTTCCAACCGCCATCGCTGAGTTCGTCCCCTGCGCATCCCTGACGTCTTCTTGCCGGGTCGTGTTTTCCCGGGTCCCTCGTCCTTTTTCTGTGTCCCTCTCAGTCCCACGCACACACCCAGGTCGCCTTTTGAGCTCCGTCTCCCGTTTGACCCCGTATCTGCTTGTGGCCTCTGTTCCTCTCTCTTTGTGTGAAGGTCTCAACTGAAGAGGAAAAAGCTGTCACTCCCCAGGCTGTCCCTGTTAGGCCCCCAGGGCACCCTCGGGCCCTTCCAAACCTCAGCTCTCCCCCTCAGTGCTGGTGGGCCCGGAAACGGGACATTGAGCCCTACTCCCTGTCGCCCCTGGCTGGGCATGGAGGGGACTCTCTAGGGACTCGCTCTTTGTCTTGGGGGCTTAGTGCATTTGTCCTCTAGGGAAGTCTTCTTGACCCCCCTAGGGGATTGTGCCCACTCCTCTGGGCTCCACGCTGGTCCTACGTGCTGTTGTGGGAATCCTGCTACCCAGCCCCGTCAACATTCTCTTCCTGTGACCCCCAGGAGTTCTCAGAGCCAGTGAGCCCTGCCTTCTGTTCCCTGTATGTTCCAAGTGCTCTCATTCCGTAAATGTTTGGGTAAGCGAATGAAGGAACGAGAGGCCCTTGGCCTCAGAAATTTTCCAGTCTCGTAGGGAAACCAAGACAAGGATAGAAATTATATTGTCCCGTTGTGTGCCTGTACAAACATGTGCCAATGAGTCTCGCCCTCATGGACAACTGTAATGTGCAAATAACATTGTGAATGAAAGAGCTGGGTGCCTTGGCACACACCTGTCATCCCAGGGACTCAGGAGGCTGAGGCAGGAGGATCGCAAGTTCAAAGCCAGCCTCAGCAACTTAGTGAGGCCCTAAGCAACTCAGTGAGATCCTGTCTCTAAATAAAATACAAAAAAAGGGCTGGGGATGTGGCTCAGTGGTTAAGCGCCCCTGGGTTCAATTCCTGGTACAAAAAATAATGGGGGGGAAAAAAAAAAGAAATGAACACTACAAAGAAAGTAGATGGATTTGACTTCTACCTTGAGGCATGGGGAACAGCATTCTCAGAGACAGGAACAGCATGAGCCAGGAATTCACTGTGTATCTGAGCTCTGTGTTAGATGCTTTGGCCAAACCAAGGCTGAGTCAGAGGCCCCTTAGGGACAGTGAGACTGAAGGGAGGAGGGTCACACATCCTTCCACTCAGCTGCTCACTGACTGCGCTGCGGTTAGCGGGTTGGGCGGCTGTGCTAGATGCAGAGAGCAGACGGGGCAGGAGAATCTCTAGGTGTGGAGAAGCAGGGACAGGGGGAGTGGCAGGGAGGTCCCCTGGGTAGAGCCCAGGAACAGGGGCACAGACGGCCCATCGGTGATGAAAAGTGAAGGCACTATCTCTCATTAACCAGGTCTGTTCACCATCGAATATCCCACCAGGAGGGAAGAGTCAGAAATCACTCGGGTGAGGTTGAAATCCGGATCTCACGTCGAAAAGACCCTCAAGTCAAGTTTACACGCAACAGAGACTCTTTCCCGGTCCCAGTCGGCCCGACCAGAGTCTTTTCCCGAAGAGTCTGTAAAGGAGGAGACCGAGTCTACTCTCATGAGCCCCGTGAGGAAGAAGAGCACCAAAGTCCACGCCAAGTCCTCCGTCACGTCCAGGTTGGCGGGATCCTTCCTGGCGCGTCTGTGACTGGGGAGGGAAGATACAATGAGGACCGATGGGTCGAGTCCCCTCCCTTTTGGAGCTTAAGTCCCAGGGCTGGGGGAGGACAGGAGCTAACCTTGGCACTCTGCATAGTTCCTCACGCCTGGCCAGAGCCCAGGGTGAGGTGCCAGGAGAAGAGAGAGTTAGAAAATACTGGAGACTCTGCCATATTCCACACACCAGTGGCCCCTTTGCCCAGGTCCTTTACCCAGAAAGCAGTTTTCTCTCAAGAGATTCAGGTGTCCACGCTCTGGTTGCCTCTATCAGGCACTGCAGTGCGGCTCCTGGGACTGGCCGAGGGGACAAGCCAGCTGCGAAAATGGGAAATTAAAAGAGGATTCTCTCCACACTTCCAGGATCACTTCCAGGATCACGGGGACCTCTTCCAATTACTTTGGCAAAAAAAAAAAAGTTCCTTCCTTAGGGTTCAGTTCACCCCGAGGTTCACGCTCGGAGAGGCAGCAAGACAGCCAGGAAGCTCGGCCCAGCCGTCGCGGTTATTCGGAATCTGCTTCCCCGCTGTCCCTTCCGCAGTCCACCTTGCTTACCTTTCAGAGGCACCAAGTTGCTTTAAAAGCCATCATGTGCCACATGTAGAGTTGTGACCCGCGGCCACTTAAGCGGTAGTGCAGAGACTCCCTCCTGACCAGACCTGGAAGCCGCAGCCAATGGCTCCATGTGGACTGCTCATCCAGTGGTTTTGTTCAACTGGCGTATCTGGGATTTCTTGCATGTACAGACTCGTTCTCTGCAAGGCTCATTTGTCTTTTTCCAGATATTTCTTTCCCAGATATCACTTCTCTTCCTCCCCTTTTCCAACGGCTCTGGTTAGGCCCTCCAGCGTGCGGTTGAGTAGGAGCGATAACGGGCAAGCGAGCGACAGGAACAGGGCTTCTTGTCTCATTCTGACCTTAGAAGAAAATTCCTCAGTGTTTTACGGTCAGGCTGCAGGTTTTCATAGAGATCGTTTACTAGATCAAGGAGGTTCCCCTTTATATCTAGTGTGATCAAAATTTTTATCAGCAGTAGATGCTCGATTCTATCCAATACTTTTTCTGCATTAATTGAGATAGGCTTGTGATTTTTCTCCCTTGATTATTATAGTGAGTTGTATTGATAAACCAATATGAATAGTGATGTATTTGGGGCTGGGGATGTAGCTCAGGGGTACAGCGTTTGTCTAGCCTGCACGAGGCCCTGGGTTCCATCCCCAGTACTGTAAAATAATGATTTAAATTTTTTTTTTTACTTAAAGACTATATTATTGATATTAACATAGCCACTCTTGCTTTCTTTCGATGGACACTTTCTTGAACTTGTGTTTCCTTCCTTCCATCTTCAACTTGGCTGTGTGTTTTAACCTAAAATGCATGTCTTTTTTTTTTTTTGGTACCGAGGATTGAACTCAGGGGCACTCTACCACTGAGCCACATCCCCAGCCCTATTTTGTGTTTTATGTAGAGACAGGGTCTCACTGAGTTGCTTAGCGCCTCGCCGTTGCTGAGGCTGGCTTTGAACTCCCGATCCTCCTGTCTCAGCCTCCCTAAGTGCTGGAATTACAGGCGTGTGCCACCGCGCCCGGCTCTTTTCTTTATTTTTTGAGGTGCTAGGGGTCAAACCCAGGGCCTCCCATATGCTAAGCCAAGAGCTCTACCACTGAGCTACATACGTGCCCCCCACCCCGTCATTTTTCTTTGAAAAAATATAGGGCAAAAAAGAAGCTACAAACAAGAAGTATAATAAAACTGCTCTTATGCTTATTTATGTAGTTATATTTACCAGTGTTCTCTATTTCTTTGTATAGCTTCAAGATACTGTCTTCCGATTCAACCTTATTCACTTGAGAATTTTGTTTTTTCATGTTGTTTTGTGATAGGGACCCTACCAGGGACCCACTCCCTCAGTCTTTTAAAAATATGGTTTCTGCTGGGCACAGTGGCACATGCCTGTAATCCCAGCAGCTCAGGAGGCTGAGACAGGAGGATCATGAGCTCAACCAGCCTCAACAACTTAGTAAGACCCTAAGCAACTCAGCAAGACCCGGTCTCAAGATAAAAAACTACAAAGGCTGGGGAAGCGGCTCAGTGGTTAATTGCCGCTGGGTTAAATCTCAAGTTACCACCCCCCCAAAACAAAAGCAAACAAAAAACACAAACATGGTTCCGGACCTGGTATCTAGATCCTTCCATATGCAAGAGACCTTTATGCTACTGTATACCTCCTTCTCCAGCCTCCCTAGTCCTCAAATTTTTGATGTGTCCATCCTGCGGGATCTGTTCCCTCTTACACCCAGGGGCTGCGTCTGATGTCCTCGTCTTTAAATGCTTTCAATGAATGCTTCCCAGGGGCCACGTCAGCCCCCGAGAAACTCAGTAAACAAGCAAACAGGCGGATGAGGCCCCTGAGCTGATCCTTCTGGGACCTCTGGACAGGTCTGGCTTGAGATCGAGGTCCATATTTTCCTCTAGCAAGCTGGGCCACGGATCCCCCAACCTGGGGACTGGTGGCGGCGGAGGAGAAAGTTAAAATGCCACAATGTCCTCTTTCTAGTATTTAGCAGTTTATTTGCCTGATGGTTGTTAGGGGGTTTTTTTGTTTGTTTTTTAATTAAATTCCAGAGCTCTGACAAAGTGGAGGGTTGACAGTTGTTTTTTGCCAAGTTGATGTCTGCTCTCGTTGAGGGATAGAGTTTTGGAAAGTTCCCGGCTCTGCTGGTTTGGGTGGCTTTACTCACTCTCTTCCTAAAATTTTAAAAACAGCTTCTGTATCCTCTTGTGTGACACGCTTGTGCCTTACCTATGTCCGTGCTTTGGTGGACATTAAGTTCTTCTCATTCATTTATGGTCCTTCCTGTAGCAGAGCAGTGGGCCACATGTGGAGGGCGGCTTCCAGATGTTCCCCAATCTGTTCTTTTTATTTTGCTGGTGGTGGTTTTGCCCCGCGGGATGTTTTGGTTTAGTTTCTGTTTTTCTGTTGCATGGTTGAATTTATCAGCCCTGCTCTATTACGACGTCTGGATCTTTGAGTCGCAGTTATAAAAGGTGTCCCCGCTCTGAAGTGACAGCAAAATTCTCCCACATCTTCCATTAGAAATGGTCTAGCTGAACGTTTCCTGTGTTTAAAGCCTCGGTCCTTTTGGATTTATGGCAGCGTAAGTCGTGAACCTTTCCCCCTGGGGAGGGCAGGTTCTCAAACAAGAGATGTCCTTTTAGATTTTATTTTTTTCATTCCTTGCATGATTGGGTGCTGGGGACGGAACCCGGGGCCTCACACAGGCTAAGCATGCTCGCTAGCACCCGCCTACCCCCTTGGCCCCATCAGAGATATTGACAAGTTTTTCCAGCCAGTGTTAACCCGCATCAAATCACCTCTGAACATAACACGAGCGAGCAGCAAGTGACACGCCTTTCTCTTCCTTTAGGGGAGTCCGGTTCCTAAGCCTAGCCCTTGCCTCTCAGGGACAGTATGAACTTGGCCAGCGCCTTCACCAGCACAAGCCTTGTTTCCTGATCTATCAATAGTGAGGGGGCCCCGCCCTGCCTGTACCACAGGCCTCTTATAAAATTAACCACCAGAGAAAAGAAAAGTTGTGCTGCATTTGTGTACAAGGAATCAAAATGCCTTCTGCTGGCATGTAAACCTAATTAGAATGACTACATTTTTAAAAAAAAAAATGAACCACCAGCCAAGGCCTGTTGACACTGTGATGCTAAACATGATGGAAGACAGTGAGTGGAACCACAGCCGCTCCTTACGCTCGGACAGGGTTTCTTCCTTCCCCAGCAGCCCCCTCCCATCCACCCAGCACAGAGTTGGCACATAATAGGTGCCTAATAAACACCTGGATACTAACTGAATCTCTGTTGGCTCTTCACCATGAGCCAAATGCCCCTCTTTTACTCCACTGAGCAAAACATTTCATATGCACAAACTTCTGTCTAGTGGCCCAGAAAAGGACCATGATAAAAACAAATAACTCAAATGCATAGTATGTTCGTGAGCAATGCGTGGGAGGAGAAGCAGGGAAGGGAAAGAGTGGGGGGCGGGAAGACATGATGAGGCAGAAAGTCTCACTAAGAAGGTGACATTTAAAAGGAGAAGAGAGGGGCTGGGGTTGTGGCTGGGAGGTAGAGCGCTTGCCTGGCACGTGTGAGGCACTGGGTTCGATTCTCGGCACCACATGAAAATAAATAAATAAAATGAAGGTATTTTAAAAAAGAGATGAGAGAGTGGGTTTTGTGACCCTGGAGGGAAGAGCAAAGGCCCTGGGGTTGCCACCAATGAGCAAAGGTGTGAATGTTGGGGAGTGAGAGAGGTGAGGGGGGTGAGATCCCCTGCAACCTGGACCGGCATTGTGGGAACTTTGGCTTTTATTCTGTAAAAGAAGGAAAGACCCTGGACAGCTTCCAAGAGAAGAGTGGCATGATGCTTGGGGTTTAACAGGAGCCCTGGGCATACTGAATGGAGAATGAAGTGAGAAGAGGCCAGGCAAGAGGGCACAAGCCCCTTTAAGAGGCTCCTAAGAAACAGGAGGCTTGATCAGGCGCCGTGATGCACACGTAATTCAGTGACTGGGAGGCTGAGGCAGGAGGATCACAAGTTCGAGGCCAGCCTGGGTGAATTAGTGAGGCCCTGTCTCAAAGTAAAATTAAAAGGGCTGGGGATATGGCTCAGTGAGAGAGCCCTTGCCTAGCATGGCGAGGTCCTGGGTTCAATCCCCAGTACCACAGACCCCAAAAAAGGGAGGCTTAGACTCCTTTTTTTAAAAAATATTTTTTTGATTGTTGATGGATCTTTATTTTATTTATTTATATGTGGTGCTGAGGATCGAATCCAGTGCCTCAGGCATGCTAGGCAAGCGCTCTACCACTGAGCTACAGCCCCAGCCCCAGACTTAGACTCTTTTTTTTTTTTGGTACTGGAGATTGAACTCAGGGACACTCGACCACTGAGCCACATCCCCAGCCCTGTTTTGTGTTTTATGTAGAGACAGGGTCTCACTGAGTTGCTTAGCGCCTCGCCGTTGCTGAGGCTGGCTTTGAACTCGTGATCCTCCTGTCTCAGCCTCCCTACGTGCTGGGATTACAGGCTTGAGCCACTGCGCCTAGCTCCCAGGCTTAGACTCTTGATGGCAGTGGAGGACAGGGAAGGAGGTCAGCTTCAGGGTCTGTCTGTCTTGAATATCAAGAGGACGGGCCTGCAGATCATGCATGGGATGTGGGTGCGAGAGAAAGGACTCCAAAGTAAGTGTCGATGACCTGGTTGGATGAATGAATAACTTGTTTGCCCCCCAGGAAACTGAGGCACAGGGAGGCTGAGGATCCGTCCGAGGCAGTGCTAGACTTTGTTAGCGAGGCCAAGCCAGAACCTGCCTGCAGCCCACACCCCACAGCGGGTCTTTGTTCATCTGCAGCCAGGAGCTGGGGGCAGGGGCTTGTGAAGCCCACTGAAGACTCCTCCTAACCGTGCTCCTGCTTGCAGAGGGAAGATTCCCAGAGAGGTGCACAGCCCCTCCAGGTGGGCGGCCTCGCCCTCCGACTGCCCTCTGGTGCTCCGGAAGCTTCTGCGCAAGGAAGACATCCGGGCCGGCTGCAAGTGCATAGTGAAGGCGCCCCTGGTATCCGACGTGGAGATGGAGCGCTTCCTGTCTGCACCCCGAGACCCCAGCCAAGTGCTAGTGTTCGGGATAATCTCGAGCCAGAACCCCACCAGCACCGCACAGCTCCAGTGGGTGCTGGACACGCTGTATGGTCATCGGCAGCAGGGCCGCGCCTCCCCCTGCATCCAGGTTGGTCTGGGCCCAGGGAGGAGACCCCATAGGCCAGAGGAAGACCCCCACAGTGCTAGGACTGGCTGAGCATCTGCAGACAGGCCATCTTCCTTCGGTTCCTCAGGGCCTTTGCACCTCCCTCCCTACTGTCTGGAACATTTTGCTTCATTTTCTTTCTCAGTAAATGTCAGTCCTCTGTTCCAAATATGTGCTGGGCTTATGTCAGACCCTAGGCACCTGCTGTCCACAAGCCAGGCCCTGCAGAAGCTTCTGGCATGGTGGCAGCCACAGCAGCCCCCAGTGAGGGCCATGACAGGAGAGCTGTCAGTATGCAGTGGCCCAGGGCCATATACCATTCACCTCCTGGATTCCAGCAAGCGCCTCCCAGAATGTTTAGGGTTTTGGCAGGTGGATTGGGTTTTGGCAGAGTTGGTGGCCTGTGCACAGTATAAAGGGCAGAAGAGCTGTTCAAGGTCTGAGGTCATGAGGTTGAAGCCTAAAAGGGGTCTTAAGAAGCCAGGCAGAGTCTCACTCCTGTAATCCCAGAGGCGCGGGAGGCTGAGGCGGGAGGATTGCAAGTTGGAAGTCAGCCTCAGCAACTTAGCAAGGCCCTATCTCAAAATACATAATAAAGGACCTATTTTGTGTTTTATGTAGAGACAGGGTCTCACTGAGCTGCTTAGCGCCTCGCCATTGCTGAGGCTGGCTTTGAACTCGCAATCCTCCTGTCTCGGCCTCCCTAAGTGCTGGGATGACAGGTGTGAACTACCGCGCCCGGCTCTGCTGTTTGTTTTCTGGAGCCAACTTCCATTTTGATTCAGTTCAGTGAACTTTTTTTTTATGTACCAGGAATTGAACCCAGGGGTGCTTAACCCCTGAGCAACATTCCCAGCCCTTTTTTTATATTTTCCTTCAAGATAGGATCTCACTAAGTTGTTTAGGGCTTTGCTAAATTGCGAGGCTGGCCTTGAACTTTTGATCCTCCTGCCTCAACCTCCCAAACCACTGGGACTACAGGCATGTGCTACCGCACCTGGCTCAGTGAACATTCATTGAGACCCTGCTCTGTGTCCGTCCTTGTAGAGAAGATGAGTTACTTCTGCTCTTATGAGAACTTAGAGTTGGCTTTAGCTCATCTGAGGGCTGTTGATGGTTCACTGATAATGTCCCCTAGGCAACGGTAATGCTCAGATGACCTGGCCCAGACTTGAGCAGCCTGAATGGGGACAGGTGGTCGAAGCAGATGAAGGAGGGGGCATTGGATTCAAAGGCAGAATTAGAGGGTGGCGGTGGGCTTAGCAGAGACTTGTCCCCTGAGGGAGGTCCTTGCTCCCTGATCACTAAACACCAGACGTGTTTCTGGAAAGATCAGTGAGATTCAGCAGAACAGCCATAGGCACCTGGATATCAAATACACAGGCCACCTGAGGACGGCTCATGAGCCATGTTAATGGGTCTGCTGTTTCCAGAAAGAAGGGGAAGAGACCAGCTGTGCTCTGAGTGGACCTGACCCCACCTCGAGGTCTGGGTCCAGTTCAGGTGCTTGCACTGGAGTTGACGCCTGGGAGGAGGGGGGGAGGGCCAGCCCGTGGCCGGAGGGAGTGGAGACTTGGTCCACCAGGAGCACAGTCCCCACCTCCAGAGCTCCCAGGCACGGAGTGCCCCCCCCAAGGGCCAGGCAGGACAGTCCTCTCGATGATGGCCTTTCCCTGTAGAGGGACATCCTCCAGGGGCAGTCACAGGGTGTGCATGCAGGGGCCGAAGGGGCATCCAGGTGCCTCTTGTTGGCATGGGGTGACCGTCCCACACTGTACCCTGGCAGTGTCGTCACGACCCCTACCGTCTGCTGCGCTATGACCTGCACGGCCCCCTGCAGAAGAGCCCGCCCCTGCTGGTGAAGAAATACGCGGTGGTGCAGGGCATGATCCTGGTGAGCCCCCGCAGCCCGCGCCCCGAGGGGTCAGAGAGCAGGATGGCCCAGAGTCACCGGCACACAGAGCTGGGGCAGGACCCCAGCCTGATCCCACGCGGCCCCTGTCCTAGGAGACCGAAGGGACAGGTGTCAACCCAAAGAATCAAATTCTCTTCATCTGTTTATTTTTAAATTATTTTATATGAAAAACAGTGCATTGTAGAAACACATTCATTATTGAAAATTCAGAAAATATAATTTAGAAGACCTCGGCCTCCCGTGTGGCTCAGGCAGTCTCGTCAGTCAGGCTGACCTCTTGGTGTCTGGACCTCGTGGTCTCTACACGTATCCTTTGGGGTCCCCACCTTTCTAACTGAAATGCCATGACACTTCTTAGCACACCTGATTCTAAGCCACTGGATGAGAGTCTCTCATTT
Organism: Geosciurus inauris; assembly: GCA_004024805.1. Lineage (NCBI taxonomy): Eukaryota > Metazoa > Chordata > Mammalia > Rodentia > Sciuridae > Geosciurus > Geosciurus inauris. Next base: position 94,773 of record PVHX01001396.1, on the reverse strand, counting down.
TCTCTCTCCATCCGCACTATTTATATATATATATATATTTTTTTTTTAAGTTGTTGGTGGGCCTTTATTTTTTTCATTGATTTATATGCGGTGCTGAGACTCGAACCCAGGGCCTCACACATGCTAGGCAAGCGCTCTGCCACTGGGCCACAGCCCCAGCCCTATCCACACTATTTTTATTAGATATTTAAATTACTTTTTCTTTTCCTTTCTTTCCCATAACAAATAATGCTGTGGTGGATGTCCCTGCACAGAAACTTCTGGACCGGCTTCCGTGTGCTGGAGACGGATCCATAGAGGGTGGGGGTACAAGAACTCTGCCCTCAGAAGGGACCCCGTTACGTGGGATGAGCTGGAAGCCAACCCCACCAAGTGGGGGGACAGCTCTGGGCAGGGGGGATGGAGCCCCAGCAGGCTTTTCTGGCCCCAGGGCTCGTGTGTCAAGTAGCTTCTGAACAGTGTGGCCCTGCAGGGGGGAGAGGCTGAGCAAGTTGGGCCCCCTCTGACTTGGGGGCCTGGGCAGGATCGCAAGATAGGCTACTTCCTAGAGGCTTATACACAACAGATTTCTCACGGATTCAGGCCACCTCCCTAGGCAAGTGGGGGCGGGCAAGCCCCCGTCCCTGCCACCAGACACCTGCCTTCCCGCGTGAGCTCTGAGAGGCGGGGCCCCATCCTTTGGGCCCTGGGAGCCGCTGCGCGGGTCCCCCAGGGCCTCCCTGTCTTCCTCTGCTCCTTCCTGTCTGCCAACAGATGTTTGCTGGCGGGAAGCTCCTTTTCGGGGGCCGTGTCCTGAACGGCTACGGCTTCAGCAAGCAGAATCTGCTGAAGCAGATCTTCCGGGCCCGACAGGACTGCAAGATGGGTTACTACCTGCCGGACAACTACAAGTTCAGGTGGAGCTGGACACATCACGGGGCTGCGGGCGGCCTCGGTGTGAAGGTGGCGCCAAGGGAGTGGAGCGGGGCGGGCAGGGATGGGGAGCTGCCAAGAGGCTTTGCGGGCCCAGGAGAGGAAGGGCACCAGTCAGGGACGGGAGCCGGGCATGTCTTTGGTACCAGTTTGATACAAGTTTGCTAGAAGGGCTTCTTGGAGAAGGGGTCGCTGCCACAGCACAGGTTTCCGTTGGGGAAGTCACGAGGACAGGGTTTGCCAGTGGAGCCCAGAGACACGGGTCCTGTGTGGGGCAGGCTCAGGTGCTTTTGCAAAAGGAAGCCTGGCTCGAGTCTGGCCCCAGGCTCCTGGGCTCGGCCTTTCAACCAGGCGATGCCACCTGATGGAGCACCGCCTGGGCCCCGATCTGGTGAGATGACCCACGGTCATCTCTTGGCTCAAGAAGCATACAGTCTTGTCCAGGAAGGAGCCTGGGTTTTATGACATTCCTGAAGGCCACACCAGGGGACAACTTCTCAGGCAGTGCCATGGGAAACGTGCCAGTCAGGGTCCCACCCTGTGCCAGCTGGTGACAGTGGGCTAATCAGTGTGCCTCCCGGATCCTCAGTCTCCTTGCAAACAGGGACGGCAATGCCCACCTTGCAGAATCGTGAGGATGTCACGGAGGGGAGCGTGTGTCAACGAGCTTTGTAAACGGTGACGCGTGGGAAATGCAGACGCAGGACTTCCTGGACCACACATGTCTGGGCAGCTCCGTTCGCACTCAGACCCTGCGGGGTTCTGTCTTTTTTTTTGGTACCAGGGATTGAACTCAGGGGCACTCGACCACTGAGCCACATCCCCAGCCCTATTTTGTGTTTTATGTAGAGACAGGGTCTCACTGAGTTGCTTAGCGCCTCGCCATTGCTGAGGCTGGCTTTGAACTCGAGATCCTCCTGTCTCAGCCTCCCAAGGTGCTGGGATGACAGGCTTGAGCCACCGTGCCCGGCTTGGGTTCTGTCTTGATGCCACTTTCACCCCAAGGAAATGAGCTCAGGCGTCGTCAGCATGTGCCTGACCCCGATGAGGTTTGCAGGGATCCCATCCCTGGAGGAACGTGGAGGTCACACAAGTGACATGCTCAGTAGAGGAACCAGGATGAGGAAGAACCTGTGGACACGAAGCAGGGCAGAGAGCGGAGTGACCGAGTCCCAATCTCCTAAGACAAAGAGGGACGGGACTCAGAGGTCCTTGGAGACCAGCCGTGGGGAGTCAGGGGGAGAAGGGAAGACGAGGCTCAGGGCTGCTGAAGGGTAGCAGAGGCCGAGAGGAGAGAGCGAGGGAAGGGCTGTGTCAGGAAGGCCCAGGCCGAAGACAAGCCAGGGCTGCTGGCAGATGCTGACCGCAGACAAAGGCACGTTCAGGGACACTCAGAAGAGGGCAGCGTGGCCATGAGGAGCCGGCGACTTTGTCTGTCTGGACACTGTAACAAAAATCCCATATACCCAGAGGCCTGTGAACAACAAAAATTCATTTCTCACAGTTTTAAAGGCCAGGAAGTCCAAGAACAAGGTACCTGCTGTTTTGGTGTCTCGTGGGGGCCTGTTCCTCACAGACGGCCCTTCCTTCCCGTGTCCTTACACGGTACAAGGTTCAGGGCGACCCCCGCCCCCGCCCCATGGGCCTCTTGTGAGAGCACCACTCCGGCCCACGTACCTCAGGCCCCGCCTCCTAATGCCATCACCTTGGGGACAAGAGTTTCAATGTGTGAATGTGGGCGTGGGGACACAAACAGACTGTAGCAAGGGGGTGCCAGGAAGCAGTTACCAAGAGACATAGCTGTACCCCGCTTCAGCCAGCCTCCAAAGGAGGCTGCTCTTTAATAGGCAAGGGCGGCTGTGCCTCAAGAGCCTGGCCACCTGGAGCTGTGTGGTCAGGGCCAACCATTTACCTCTCTGTGTCTGGGCTTCTTTTTAGTAAAATGAGACTTAGGATGTTATCACTGTATTGGGTTGTGGGGCTAACACGGTCAGGAAGTGGTCACAAACATGTCCTGAGAGATGCTGGCTACAGTTGTGAATAATGGGATTACTATTAAATAGAGTTATGATCTTCTAATTTGTTATACCCAAGGGTTTGGACAGGACTTAATGGTATGCTTACAACAGTTTTCAATAATTTTTGAGAAATTCTGAGGAAAGAATCAGACAACTAGACACATGCCCACAAACTAAACACACAGATGCAAAGATGGTCTAGGTTCTTAAAAGAGGAAAGAGGCAGATTCTTGCAAGTATAAACCAGTAGGACTTGTCCCAATTCTAGAATAGCCTATGGGGTCGATGGTTTGCCAGGGCCTAGAGGAAAAGAGAAGGAAACCTTTATGAGAAAATGTTGCTATATAACAATTGTTCCTGTGATCCCTCTCTGCAAGCTTTGTGGTACAAATCACAGTAGTTTTCATTCATTTCTCAGGGTCCAGGGGCTGACTGGGCTTGGCTAGGCAGGGGTTCCCTTATGCAGTTGCCGTCAGAAGCGGGGGACTGCATCATCTCAGTCTTGCTCACTCATGGGCCTGGAGGTCCCTATGGGCTGCAGTCATGCTATCTGCACATTGCCTGCCCGAGTGGCCTGGGCTTCCTCACAACATGGTGGCTGGGTTCCCCTAGCAGGAGAGATGCCATCTCACCTTCCACAACTGGTCTCATAAGTCTTACGGCATCACAAGTTCCACCACACTGGTGGCCCTAGGGCCAGCCCACAGTCGAGGCAGGAGAACTGGATTCTACCTCTGGAGGGGGGAGGCATGTCAAAGAATTTGCAGACATGTTTTAAAAGCGTCCCGTTCACGGCCAATCCTCTCCCAGTAGAGTGACTAGACTGGTCGTGACTGACGTGCCTTGATGATCTGGATCCTGGAAGATACTGGGTGAAATCTCACAGTGTCCTTACAAACAAGACGCATCACTGCGGTTTGGGCAGAAACTTACTAGGCCATGTCCAGTGGCAGTGCTTGGTGGCGGCAGGAAGGCGGGCTCTGTGTTTGCCCTGGGCTTGGCTGCTCTGTGCTGGACATGCAGCCTGGATGGCTAGCTTGCGGGTGCGTGTGGCCTCCGAGGGGGCGCATGGCTGCATCAAGGTTCTCTGTGTGCTCAGCCACAAAGAGCGGTCTGGGAGGAGGAGCGAATGACCATCTTCAGCCTTGGAAGGTTGACAGGCAGTGGCTTTGGCACTTGGGGCTTGATGGGCCTTTATGCCCGTGAACATTTCGTTTCTGGGTCCCCTGATTCTAGAGGGACACAGGCTGACAGCTTGGTGTTTGAAGCTCTCGGAATCCCTCCCTATTCTGGGGTGGGAACTACGTCTCCCAGATACAGTCACAGTCAGCCCTCCGCATCCGCAGGGTCCACAGTTGTAGATTCGGCCAATCGTAGATGGAAAATACTCAAGAAAAAACCCAGGGTCTGTATGGAACCTGCAGAGAGGTTTTTTCCCTTGTCCACGTAACCTAAACACTGCAGTGTGACATCTATTCACATTTTAAGTGTTCTGGAGATGATTTAACGTATACAGAAGGACGTGCCTGGCTTCTATGCAGACACTGTGCCATTGTATGTGGGGGGCTGGCGCCTCTGGATTTTGGCACCGGCAAGAAGGGGGCGAGGGTGTCGTGGAGTCAATGCTTCAGAGATACCAAAGCCTGCCGTGTTTGGTCTGTTTGGTTTTGGGCAGATGGAGTGGGAAGGAGTCTTGGAAACCTCATCCTCGCGGGCAGGGAGGTGGGGAGAGAAGGGACAGGTCAGTGGGGCCAGTGTGGGGAGGTGAGCAGAGCTGGGTCAGGAGAGGCTGGGGTCCACTGGGCTGGGCCGCTCTTTCCTTGGAGGAGTCGGCCACAGACACTGTCTGGGCGGGTCTGTGGGACCCTGAGGAGCCAGGGCAGGAGTCTGGACGAGGCGCCCCGAGGTGGTGCCTCTGGGAGGCCTGGCAGCCCCAGCTGAGGCTGAGACAGACGGGAGCCTGGCAGGCAGACTGGCTCCTGACTAGCAGAGAGGAGTGGGGTGGCCAGGGGACGCAGGGTATCCCAGAGTGCTGTGGAGGCCACCAGGCAGTCCCCAGGCTCCTGCAGGCCTGGGGACAGTGGTTCCTGCAGACCAGGCAGCGGTTCAGGAGACCCCGGGTCCCTCTGCACATGTGGAGCTGTGTGAGCCGGGAGGCTGGGTCCCTGTCGGGTGACCTCCACACACAGGGTGCTCATCTCCCTGCTTTGTGCCCTGGCCCACCCTCAGGCCAGGCCGCGGGAGCCCTGGAGAAGTGAATGGTGACAGAGGTCTGACTTCTATCCCGAGGGCAGGGTGCAGGCAGCGTAAGGAAGGGCTAGCTGACGGCCAGTGTCCCCTGATGTCCAGGTGCTGTGCCACCTGCCCCCAGCAGCTCCAATGATAGGTGGCGTCGTCTTCTCACGGCATCCACCCCGCCTCCCAGCTTCAAAGTCACATCACTCCTTACAAGTTCAGACCTGGGGATTTGGAGGTGACCTTGACCTTGACCTTCTCTACCTTGGCTGAGCCAACGAGCCAAAGATCAATGTGAAGAAGACTGAAAGGCTGGTATGGCCCCCCTGCCATTTCACAGTGGCCACCGCAAAAGTGAACAGGAAACAACAAGCGCTGGCAGAGACGCGGGGAAGCCGGAGTCCTCCGCACTGTCCCAGGGAGGCCAAAGGATGCAGCCACCCTGGAGAGGCGTGCGGCCATCCCTCAGAAGGTTCAGCAGAGAATCCGCAGGTTCCAGCAGTTGTGCTTCTGGGTATTCACCCCGGGGGACCGAGAGCAGGGCTCTGAACAGATGCTTGGACAGGACACCCACCACAGGGACAGGGAAGCCAAGCTCTCGTCCCCAGTCTTGCGCAGCCTCTGGGCCTCCAGCTGGAGGGAATTGGACACCTGGGGGTGCTCAGGGCCGAGCACACGGGTGTGGCCCTGAGCTCACAGCAGCCCCGCAGGGCCTGGACCGCGTCCACTCTTCCTCTGCCTCCGTCTGCGGGGTCAGGAGCAGCCCGGGGAGGCCTAGTGGCATTCAGAGTCCTGGCCATCGGTGCCTGTTAACAGAGGCATGCCCTCCTCATGCCCCAGTGAGAGCGAGCTGCAGAGGGACCAGGACAGGCAGAGTGGTGGCACTCACAGAAAGGATGCAAGGCCGGAAGGGTGGACCAGGCAGAGAGCAGCGCCCAGAAGGGGACTCGCGAGAGGTGGCTGCCACGTTAGCAGGAGACCAGGTGCAGGCAGCCTGAGCCCAGGTGGCAGGGCCGTCCCCTGTCTGAGTGTGCCTGGGCCACAGCAGGGTGGCAGGCTGTGGCAGATGCCAGGGGGTTGAGGGAGTCCTGGGGGCCTTGGCTCTGTCCCTTCCAATGCCACGCCCTCCCCTGGCCTCTCTGTAAGGGACTGAGTTTAATGGCAGCCTGTCCGTCTCCCTGCTGGACAGTCAGGCCCCGGGGTAGGAATGGGCTTCTTTCGCCATCCTGGTCCTGGGCAGTCCTGGGCCTGGGCCCGCTGGCCCCACAAGTGCCTGGGGCGAAGGTGTCCTGTGACACCCCTCTGCGGTGCTGCCTGTGGGGCCCGGCAGAGGCCAGCAGGGAGGGGAGAGTGAGTTGTGGGCCCAGGCCCTGTGACTAGGTGTCGTGAGAGTCCAGAGGGGAGCTGACCCAGGCCCTGAGCCAGGAGCCCCCCTGGCCACACACGCGCATCAGAACAGACACACCGAGGCCCACAAGACGCAGGCTGTGGCCTGGACAGGAAGTGAGCCAGCCTGTGCCACAGACATGGCCGTGCGTCTCTGGGCCTCAGTCACGTTGTGACCCTTTCAGGGCCACTCCTATAGGAACGAGAAGACCAGAAGTGTCAGAGACGGCCACGCTCTGTAACGACAGTGTTTTGTGAACACTCGTGTGCCCTGTGGACTAGAAGCCCCGTGGAAACTACCACGTGCTCAGTAGGCCACAGAGGACTTTCAAATTGTCACAAAATCTGTAAAAGACAGAGTCCTTTGCAAATCACCTCCTGCCCAACGAATCCCATGGGGCTTTGGGAGCTGCGTGTGCCTGAGGAACTGGGAAGCATCTCAGGACCTGCTGGGCGCCTCCACAAGCTGCTCTTCCTCCACAGCCGAGCACTCCGAGAGCTGGCGGGAGCCATGCGAAGTGCTTTATAAACTGTAAAGTACCCCTACCCTGTAAAGTCCTTTGTAAATCCCAAGACACTCCATAAAAGACAAAGCACCTTACAAACTGTCAAGTGACCCACAAAGTGCAGAGCACACAAGAGTGGAACGAGACCCGTCAAAGAGCACATGCTACGTAAAGGCCAGCGTGACCCTCAAAAGGCTCTGTGAACTGTAAAGTTCCTTATGAACTGTGAAGCAAAGCCATTGTAAACTGTAAGGTGTTATCCAGATGTGAGGGGCAGCTATTCACACCTGTGCCGCTTAGGAGTGTCCCTTAAGCCAAGTAGGGTGGTGCACACCTGTAATCCCAGGACCTTGGGAGGGTTAGGCAAAAGGATCACAAATTCGAGGCCAGCCTCAGTGAATAAAAGCTAAAAACAGAAAAGTCTGGGGGATGTAGCTCAGTGGTGGAGCACCTCTGGGATCAATCCCCATACTGGACAAAATGGCAGCCCTCAGGTCTCATCCACCTTGGAAGGATCAGGGGAAACTGAGTCAGGGCAGAAGGGGGCAGGCAGAGAGGGGTGAAGATACGGGGTCAGAAGACCAAAGTGTCTCTTTGGGTCAGTTGTGCCAGAGGTACACACCCTCAGATGCGGCCACCAGGACCCCTTCAAAGATGACACTGCGATCCATTCAGTGTCCAAGGAGGGGCCACCGCCATGTCCTCCATGATGAGCTTGCCATCTGCTCGTGCCAGGCCCCCCCCCCCAAGGGAGGTGCTGCCAAAGGCTAAGCAGGCATTAGGGAGACAGGGAGAGGCTTTTGCCGCCTGGTCCTGGAGCCATGGGCAGCCATTGAAGGCTCTTGAGCTGGTGAGCTTGAGTTGGGCTTTAGACTCCTGAGCCTGCTGGGATTGGGGTGGGGCTAGCCACGGCGTCACCAGCTCGTCCCAGGAATGGTCAGCATGGACGAGGCGGGTGGTAAAGCTGCCTTCCTCCTGGACTGGGGACCCGAGTAGGACCCAGTGGAGAGAAGCTGCCTCTCTAAAGTGAACCAGGAGCCGGGCATGGTGGCGCACACCTGCCATCCTAGTGACTCGGGAGGCTGAGGCCAGAGGATCACAAGTTTGAGGCCATCCTGGGCCACCTAGCAAGACCCTGTGTCAAAATAAAAAAATAAAAAGGGCTGGGGGTGTCACTCAGCAGGAGGGTGCCCCTGGGTTCAGTCCCAGCACCACCAAGAAATTAAAGTGGGCCAGGGGCTCAGGATCCGAGGGCCGGCCTCATGCCCGGGAGAGAGGGCTCCACCTGCGCAGGGCCTGGCCTTGCTAATGCGTTTCCTCTCACCAGGGCGAGGACACAGGCTTGTGGAATCGCTGGAGGGGCTGGGCCACTGGCCCCCCAGGTGGCCTTCCTGCTCCTCCCTGACCAGCAGTGGTGTCTGTGCTGACCTACGGAACATTCTTTCAGGGAAGCAGCTGGCCCATGGGCAGCAAGGACGGCAGCTCCCCTGTCACCCCAGGAGGCTGGTCGTGTGGCCCCGCTGGTCTAGTCATCCACCGTCCCCCGACGTCCCCATCCTCAGGTCCATTTACTCACACAGTCACTACTGAGAGCCATGCCCAGGCAGTGCCAGGCGCTGAGATCAAATCCTCCCTCAGGGACCGAAGGGCAGGGTCACAGGCCGATAGCAAACCAGTAACATCAGTGAAGGGGACAGTGTCATCAGGAGGTGACATGCAGGCTGTCCTTCTTGCAAGGTCCAGCAGAGGTGCAGTGGGGCTCGGGGTGGCAGAGGCGGGGGTGTGGCCTGCCCTGGGAACCCTTGAGCAAGAGCTGCCAAGAGGACCTGGTAGCTGTGCTAGTTGTTTGGGGCCTTGAGCCAGGTGTCATGCCAAGGGGCTGGGTGTCCCCCTGCCAGATGCCAGGGCACCTTAGACTAGTTTCAAGGAGGGAAACAAGGCCAGGTTAAGGTTCAGGCAGCAGAGGGGACTCTGGGTGGGAGAGGGTGAGGCTGGAGGCAGAGAGGCCAGAAAGGAGGCCAGGGCTCAGGAAAGGCTTTTTCAGGACCTGGCAGGACTATAAGCTCAGGGCCTGGTATGTGTATTTATTCTGTGAGTGTGACCCAGAGAGCCAGTGCTCCTTAAATATTTGTGCGGACAGATGGACAGGTAAATGAATGCCATGTCCAGGTTAGGTGGTTAGTGCTTCTCTCTGGCTTTTTTCCCCCTGCAGCCCCTAAATATCTGACACGAAACACAAACGCCAAGGCTCTCTTCCCCATCCCCCTAGGCTGGGGCTCTGCAGGACGGGGGCCTGGAGGAGCCCACCAGCCGGGGCCTGCTCCTCTGTCCTCCGCCCCTCCCTCTGAGAAGAGCAGGGACTAGATGTCGGCACCCCTGGGCCCAGACACCTGCACAAACACCTTTTATCCTCTCTAAGGGCTACAGGTGGCCTTGACCTCGTCCCAATGGAGGTGTCTACAAGAGTCACTTTGGCTTTGTATGGGGCGTGCTAAAGTGAGCAAGGAGGTGTGCATTAGTTTGCTAAATGCAAATAGTGAGAATATACCCAGATCCCATTACCTTGGTTTTGGTTTTGGTTTGTTGTTGATGGTACCATGGACTGAGCCCACGGGCACTTTGGGCCACATCCCCAGCCCTTTTTTTGTATTTTGTTTAGAGACAGGGTCTCACTGAGTTGCTTAGCGCCTTGCCGTTGCTGAGACTGACTTTGAACTTGTGATCCTCCTGCCTCAACCTCCCCAGCCTCTGGGATTACAGGCGTGCACCACCACTCCTGGCTCCCCAGCACTTTTTATTTTTTATTTAGAGACGGGGTCTCGCTGAGTTGCCTAGGACTTTGCTAAGTTGCTGAGGCTGGCCTCCAACTTACAATCCTCCTGCCTCAGCCTCCCAAGTCGCTGGGATTACAAGTGTCCACCACCAGGCCCCCCTGTGACCCTGTTTTCATGTTTCTCCATTTAAAATTTTTCTAGGGCCCTTGAAATCATGGCAGAGGCTCCCGCTGCCTGTTCCCTCATCTTTTTAAAAACATAGGAGAGAGATTTAAACAGACCCCATGACACTATCTCTTGTTCTAAGCTTTTGTCGGATGAGCCTCTGCGGGGATGACTGCAACACCTCACTGAGTCTTAGGAATAGGTGCCACCCACCCCCAGAGCCCTCTGGGTCTCGCCCTGTACTGTTAAGATGGCACACTCTTTACAGATCAATAAATATAACCACACGATGAGACAATGAGTGCCTGGGTCAGTCCTGTCTCAGTCAGTGATGTACTATGCAGCCCTGAACAAGCCCACTCCCTGTACTTCAATGCCCTTGCCAGTAAAATGGGGATGAATAGCCCCGAGCAGCCTGTTGCTCATGGCTCCTGTGATGCTCAAAAACCTCCTGTAATCAGAAACATAGGCAGCGCCTGGCTGCAAAGCCATGCGGTATGGTGTAAGGTGAGGGGTAGCCACGCAGAAGAGTTTCCTGCGTTGATTATAACAAGGTGCTATGATCTGAATGTTTGTGTCTCCACCGCCTTTCCCAAATTCGCATATTGAAATTCTCACCTCCAATGGGTGATGTTAGGAAGTTGGGGAGGTGGTTAGGTCATGAGGGTGGTGCTCTCCTGAGAGGGATTAGCGCCCTTGTGAAAGAGACCCCAGAGGGCGCAATTGCCCCTCCCACCACATGAGGGCACAGTGAGAAGCTGCCATCATGAGGAATGTCCTCCGCAGACACTGCATCTCCCAGGGCCATGATCTTGGACTTCCCGGCCTGCAGACTCTGAGAAATATCTCTCAAAATACCTCTGTTGTTTCTAACAGTCCCCGGTCTATGGTATTTTGTTACAGGAGCCCCAAACATGTAAGGTTTGGGGAAACAAGCAAACGGGTGTGGCTTGCAGCAGGGTCCCTGGGGCCTTTGCCTTCAAAGCCACCTCTCCCCAGATGTAAGGTCCCCACACCAAGTGGCCTCAGCAACAGGAATGTATTGGTAGCTCCTCGGCTGGTGGTGGCATGATGCCAGCTTTCCCTTGGCGTTACAGAACGACACTGACCCCAGTTGCGTGGGATTAGCCCCCCGCCCACTGCAGCGTCACATTCTAGAGTACCGAGGGTGCAGAATTGCCACTTTGAGGCCACGTCACCATGCATTATGAGGTCAATTCCTGTCCTTTCGCTCTTGTTTGACTAAGGGCACCTTCTGCCCTGTGGCCACACTTCCTGTGGTCGCTGTTGGGTGACCACGCGTGAGTGAGGGCCACTGCGGCCCTGAACAGAAGCCTGGGGAGCCAACCCGCAGCTGGCTCTGGGTCCCCCCAGGGTGGTCACCTTCACCCAAGCCCGGGCTCCCTCTGCCCCTCTCAGCTGCGTCCCCCCGTCTTCCCTGCCCTGCAGTATTTCGGCCACTGTCCCGGGCCTGGAGGACCCTGAGTCAGCTAAGAAAGCCGTGTCAGGAGATCTCGAAGGAAGCTGCTCCTCGCTGGCCCTGGGAGACAGGGTGGACAAGGAGTTCACGCCGTCGGTTGAAATAAAGTAGGTGACCAGGCTGGCTCGGGGCCAGCAAACGGGTGTGGCTTGCAGCAGGGTCCCTGGGGCCTTTGCCTTCAAAGCCACCTCTCCCCAGGCACAGGCCAGTCCCTCCCCCTGGCCTGTGACATCAGTCCAGTGTCCAGTCGGGCATCAGGACCGCTCCCTGGGCTGCCAGCCGGGACCTGGGCGGGGGTGGAGAGGGAGACCTGCGGCGGACTCCGCAGCAAAGCCCCACGGCCATGCCCACCCGTCTCAGAAAGCGGGGACCGTCCCCGTCTCCCTGCCAGGAACCCGCCGGGCCTACTCACAAGCTCAGGGGCCGGGGCAGGGAGATGATGTCACATGTCCTGCACGATCACATTTTTGAGGAAGAGAGAAAAGCAAACCGAGGAGCAGGTAGAAAAGCCCCGGGTGCCACTGCCGCCCCCTGCCATGGAGCGACACCCAGAAGGCCTCACCTGTGCGAGGGAGAGGCCGCGCCGCCCCGCCCAGGCCCAGCCAGGGTCCTGGGCTCTGCTGCAACGAGTGTCCCCACCCGTCCCCAGCATTTACTTCTGTTTTGATACTCAGGTTGAAAGAGTCTGAATTGGAACCACATATTGTCTCCAAAATCAGGAGGGGCAGTAGGAAGAAACAGGCCAGCAAGAAGTGACGCCAGCCCTGGTGGCCATGGACGCCGTCCCCACGCCCGCCCGCCTCTCCAGCCTCCTGCCCCCTTTAATAAACAAACATGCCGACAGCGCGTGGGTGAGGCCGTGGGGAGGCGGGGGCAGGCCTGGCGCAGACTGGCCCCTCCAAGGCCACAGGCCTGGACGGCCGGGCTCCAGGCCCAGTCCTGGGACACCCGCTTCCCCAGCCCCCGCTTCCTCGGTGGCCTGTGAAGGGCACTGAGAGCTCCAGCCCAGGAGACGGCGGGGCCACTCCACTGTGGTCACACCAAGGAAGCCTCCAGGGGACCTGTGTCCTCCCTTCTCGGGTGGGAAAGGGCTCAGATTCTGGCCCAGGTGGAAAAGAGGAGGAAAGAAAAGTAGGAAAAGGGACACAGAGAGGAAGACAGAGCGGATGGGCAAAGAGACGGAGGGGACAGTGCGGGGTGTGGCAGGAAGGCGGGGGGGGCGCAGGAGGGGCGAGAGCAGGAGGTGACGGGCCACACCAGGGACCCTTGGTGTGTGCAGAAGGCAGAGCGGCCGTGGCCCTCAGCAGACCCACTCGCCATTCAGCCCAGCCTCCCTCGGCGGGTTGGCCACCCCTTCCCTGAGCTGGAGGCGGGAGCATCCTTAGCAGCACCAGACCTGGGCCCCTCTGCAGAGCCTTGTCCCATGTCCCTGAGAGGGCTGGACATCCCACCAGCCCCAGGTTGGCAGCTCTGGGCTTGTCTGGGCTCCCATGAGCTCTTTCCCAGGAACAAGGACTCCAGAGGCCCTGCCACGCCCTCTGAGCCCAGAAGCACTCAGGTCCTGACCTCCAGGAGGCCTCTGGCCATGTGTTTTACACAGAGCTGACTTGTGCTTTCTCTGAAATATATGCTTTTTCAATCAGAACTTTCTGAGGCGTGGTTTTTACCCTTTGTATCATCCAAAGATGTTTCTGAATTAGACACTTGTTCCCCCTAGAGATGGATCCAAATGGCCCACTGTCTTCGTCAGCCTCCCACCAGCCGAAGGCACCCAGCGAATGCCCGGGGACACGTGATCAGATTGTGCCCTGGGGAGGAGGGGAAGAAGTGAGTCCCTCTTCCCTGTGGAAACACCAGGAGATGCAGAGAGAGACGGCTTCACCCCTCAACAATGGCCCCCACAAACCAGGCACGATGCTAGGTGATCTGAGTCATAAAGTCTTGTCAACGAAAATACTTTTCTCCCCCCAAGCTCCCTCCTGTCCTCCTCCAGATACAAGGAGGTCCAAGACAAGATGGCCTCATTCAAACGAGCACTCTGGAGACTGGAGACTGGCACTCAGGCTGTTGCTGCTTCACTCACAGACCTTGAGGCATCACCAATCCATCACAGCACCGTGGAGTCAGGTGAATCCCCCTCAGTGTCGAGACCCAGGAGGCCACCCCCAATTAACCACTGATCTTTGCATTCCGTGGAAAGGCCCTTCTGTCTCCCCGAGACTCCGTTTTCAGGAAGACTTCTTGGAATTAGAGCCAAAGCTGAAGGGTAGGATTTGCTAGGAAGCCCTGCTGGGCAATCTCTCTGCCACCAGGAAAGTAACTGGCATCTGATGACTCATGTCCCACACGCTCAGCCCATCGCGGGGACACATAATGGTCAGGAGCCACCTTGCCTCTAGCAAATGGCCAGTGAGCACCCAGTGGAAAAGCCCAAGAGAGGAGAAGACAGCCCATGAATAGACTGTGTCAGAGGAAATCAAAACAAGAAGGGAACCTGGGCATCGGGGTAACTGACTCCTCACTTCATAAAAAAAGGAGAGTAAAACCCAGAGAAAGGAAGGCCACACTGCACAGGCCACCATCAACCCTCCACTCCAGGGTGCTGTGTGGAGGTGAGCTGGGGCCAGAGGAAGGGAAATGGAAGACTGTGAGCCAGGATCAACTTACTTCTCCAGGAATACTGCAGATGCCCGGCCTCAAAACCTACCTGTTACAAATCCTTGAAATATTGGGTGAAATATCCACCACCACCCTTCAGCTGCATATCAGACCTCACAAGGAAGTAAGGGAAATTGTTAGGAGCTAAGAAGTAGTGGGGGACCAAAGGGCACACACTTGTGTGCTCCACCAAGGGAGCAAGGTAGCCTTTTGAACAAGTTGTGCTCAAAGTGCTGGGTGGCAGCTGGGTGTGGTGGCACACACCTGTAATCCCAGCACTTAGGGAGGCTGAGACAGGAGAATCGTGAGTTCAAAGCCAGCCTCAGCAACGGTGAGGCTCTAAGCAACTCAGTGAGACCCTGTCTCTACATAAAACACAAAATAGGGCTGGGATGTGGCTCAGTGGTCAGGTACCCCTGAGTTCAATCCCTGGTATTAAAAAAAAAAAAAAAAGTACTGGGTGGCCCTAAAAGGTGTGGGTGCGGGGAGTGGAATCGATCTTTACCACACATCATTCATAGTAATTAACTCCAAATGGATCATAGAACTGAACTTAAGAGTCAAAAGTATGAAATTTTTAGAAGAAAATATTGGAAAAATATTTGTGATATTAAGGGAGAGAGATTTCCTAGGAAAATTATAAAAAATGAAAAGGAGGGCTGGGTTGTAGCTCAGTGGTGCAGCGTTTACTTAGCATGTGTACGGCACTGGGATCTGTCCTCAGCACCTCATATAAATAAATCAACAACCAAGAAAATATTGGGAAATAGAAAAAAAATAAACTGGAATTCATCAAAATCTGAAACAACAGTTGTAAGTAAGAAAATAACAAAAGTGCATCATAAACTTTTTTGTGAGTGTAAGAGTCAATAGGAATATAGAGGCAAAACAAGCTAATCTTTAATAATAACCATCAGAAAACCCCAAACAGAATATATGATTTTTTGACCACCAATGCATACTCTGTTTATCCACTGGAAAGAAAGTAGAGAGAGGAGAAAAGAGTAAATGACGAAAATAAGTCCCAATGTGAGAAGCAGTATAATAAACGTGAATGTGTTAAACTCTCCAACCAAAAGATTAGGGACTCACATACAAAAACCTGTGCATGAGTGTTCACTGAAGCATTATCTGCAATATCATAAAATGGAAATAAATGTCCATCGGCTGCTGAACAGATGAACAAACTGTGGTATATCATAAAGCAGAAGATTACTCAGCAGTTTTTGTGTGTGTGTGTGTGGTACCGAGGATTGAACTCAGGGGCACTTGACCACTGAGCCACATCCCCAGCCCTATTTTGTGTTTTATGTAGAGACAGGGTCTCACTGAATTGCTTAGGGCCTCGCTGTTGCTGAGGCTGGCTTTGAACTCGCAATCCTCCTGTCTCAGCCTCCCTAAAGCAGTTGTTTAAAAAACGAATGAAATCCTGATACTTACAACATGGATGATCCTCAAAAATAGAAAAACAGTCACAAAAAGACCGGAGATGACGATTCCATTTATATGAAGTGTTCAGACAAGGAAAATGCTTTAGAGACAGAAAGAAGGTTCATGATTGCTGTGGGCAGGAGGGAGGGAGAAATAGGGATTGGCTGCTGAGGTGTACGGGGTTTCTTTTAAGAACGAGGAACATGTTCTAAAATTAGATATTGGTGATGACTGGACAACTCTGTAAATACACTAAAACCCATTGAATTTCACATTTTAAGTAGGTGAACTGCAAAGTATGTAAACTACATGTCAATAGAGCTGTTAAAATGTTGAAAAAAATAGGTTTTCTCTAATTGGGGGGAAAATAACACAAAATCAGACTCCATGTTGTCTACTTGGGACATTCAAAATAATTAAGTACAAAAATGTTGAAAATAAAGGAGTAAAAAAATATACCAAGCAAATATGAACCTAAAAGGCTGGGATGGCAATCCTAATATCTGAGAAAATATAATTTGAGCAAACACACACACACATGAGACAAGGAAGGATGATATATAACTCGTAGAAGAAATGACAGAACAGGAATAAATGTGCACCATTGTTATGCTTTAGATAATGAGATGTCCCCCAAAGCTTGTGTGAGAAAATATGAATATTTCAGAGATGAAAGTATTAGATCATAAGAGGTATAAACTAATCACTGATATGGATTGACTAGGTGATAACTATAGGCAGGTGGGGTGTGGCTGGAGAAGTAGGTCACTGGGGTTTACATTTTGTTCTTGGTGAGTGGAACTCTCTCTTCTTCCTGGCCATCACGTCCTGAGATGATTTCCTCCGCCATGATGTTCTGCCTCCCCTGGGGCCCAGAGCAATGGAGTCACCTGTCCATGGACTGAGGTCTCCAAAACCATGAGCCAAATAAACTTCTCTAATTGTCCTCATCAAGACTTTTGGTCACAGTGATAAAAAAAACTTAAGACAACTATTATATATGCAGTTTCAAAAGACATCAAGCAAGCACTTAGGGAGGCTGAGACAGGAGGATCGTGAGTTCAAAGCCAGCCTCAGCAACAGCGAGGTGCTAAGCAACTCAGTGAGACCCTGTCTCTACATAAAACACAAAATGGGGCTGGGGATGTGGCTCAGTGGTCGAGTGCCCCTGAGTTCGATCTTCAGTACATACAAAAAAAAAAAAAAAGACATCAAGCAAAAATTAATGTAACTCCCATCAAAACTTTAGAGCCAGCTTGTTGCGAATATTTGAATATGCCAGTCCCAGAAATTAATAAGCAGAGAAAAATGTAAGCAGAGATATCAAAGATTAGAATAATGCAATCAGTATGATGTGGGATGACTGTGAACACACCCCACACATGAAGAACGCAACTCTTCTTGAGCACATATGGAACTTTCTCAAAAGTATGCCATGTGTTAGGCCGTAAAGGAAGCTTCATTGAATTCCTTTAGAATTCCTTTAATTTCTTCGTCTCTGAAATGTCTGTTCATTTCTTTATATTTTCCAAATGGGATGCAATACAGTTAGAAATAAATCATAAACAGTGCCTTAACACCCTGTGTTTATGGAAACTGAAAGAATATTACTAAGTCAGTCTCAGGTTAAAATCAAAATCGAAAAGAAATTCCAGAAATATTTAGAACTGGACTGTAATGAAAACTGTATGTGTCATAATTTGTGGGACACAAATAGAGCAATAGTTGGAAGAAAACGTATAGGTTTAAGAGTATTCGCCAGGAAACCAGAAAGGCTAAAAACGTCAAGCATTCAATTTGCAAAGTTGAAGGAGGATACAACAGAATAAATCCAAACAGTGGCTCGTGCCTGTCATGCCAGCAGCCCGAGAGGCTGAGGCAGGAGGATTGAGAGTTCAAAGCCAGCCTCAGCAACTTAGCGAGGCACTAAGCAACTCAGCGAGACCCTGTCTCTAGTAAAACAAAAAAGGCTGGGGTTGTGGCTCAGTGGTCAAGTGTCCCTGGGTTCAGTCCTTGGTACAAAAATGAATGAACAAACAAGAAATCTAAGGAAATGCAGATACTAATGAAATAGTGAAATAGCGAAGATGAAAACTGGTTATTTAAGCAGAATAATGAACTTGACTTTTAAAAGATATGACAGCTTGGTAAAAAGAAAGTAACAAATACTTCTTTTCCAGTTTTTTTATTCATTCTTTTTCGTTATACATGACAGTAGAGTGTATTTTGATGTATTATACACACAAGGAGTATAACTTCCATTCTTATGGTTGGACCTGATGTGGAGTCACACTGGTCATGTGTTCACAGGAAAGTGATGTCCCATTCATTCCACTGTCTTTCCCATTCCCATCCCCTCTCCCTTGCGCACACTCCACCCTGTCCAATCTGGTGAACCTCTACTCCCTCCACCACCACCACCACCTATTGTGAGTCAGCATCTGCATATCAGAGAGAACATTTGGCCTTTGGTTTTTTGGGATCAGCTTGTTTCACTTAGCATGATAGTCTCCAGTTCATCCATCTACCAACAAATGCCATAATTTCATTCTTCTTTAAGGCTGAGTAATATTCCATTGTGTATATATACCACATTTTCTTTACCCATTCATCCATTGAAGGGCACCTAAGTTGGTTCCATAGCTTAGCTATTGTGAACTGGTCTGTCATAAACAGTGATGTGACTGTGTCACTGTGGTATGTTGATTCTAAATCCTTTGGGTATAGACCGAGGCTGGGTCAAATGGTGGTTCCATTCCAAGTTTTCTGAGGAATCTCCATACTGTTTTCTAGAGTGGTTGCACCAATTTTCAGTCCCACCATTAATGTATGAGTGGGCCGTTTTCCCCACATCCTCACCAACACTTACAGTTACTGGTATGCTTGATAATTGCCATTCTGAATGGCGAGATGGAATCTCAGTGTAGTTTTGATTTGCTTTTCTCTAATTGCTAGAGATGTTGAACATTCTTCATGTGTTTGTTGATTGATTGTACTTCTTCTGTGAAGTGTCTGTTCAGTTCCTTAGCCCATTTATTGGTTATTTGGTTTTTTGTTTTGTTTTGTTTTTTGTTGTTTTATTTTTTGGTGTTAAATTTTTTGAGTCGTTTATAATATCCTGGAGATCAGTGCTCTGTCTGAGGTGCAGATAGCAAATATTTTTATCTCATTTTCTAAGCTCTCTGTTCATGTTCTTGATCATTCTCTTTGCTTCTTTGAAAAGAAGCTGTTTAGTTTGATAAAATCCCATTTACTGATTCTCAATTTTACTTCTTGCACTTTAGGAATCTTGTTGAGGAATTCAGTTCCTAAGCCAACATGATGGAGATTTGGGCCTACTATTCCTTCTAGTAGGTGCAGGGTCTCTGATCTAATTCCTAGGTCCTTGATTCAATTTGAGTTGAGTTTTGTGCCGGGTGAGAGACAGGGGTCTAATTTCATTTTATGACATATGGATTTCCAGTTTTCCCAAGCCATTTGTTGAAGAGGCTATCTTTTCTCCAATGTATGTTTATGGCACCTTTAACCAAGACTTTTTTAAAAAAAAAAAGAAGTATTGTGAACAATCATTAGCCAATAGATAAGAAGACCTAATGAGGTGTGGGGCGATGTCTGCCGCGTGTCCACCAAGTGGTCCTCCTTTTGCCCTGGACCTGCAGTGCCTTGTCCAGTTCTGTCCTTTCACACATTTAGCTGCAGCGAGACTCTAACTTCCAGCTGATAAAAGTGGGTGGCCGCTGGCAGGTGGCCCCCAGGCCTAGCCTAGGAGAGGTGACCACAGAGCCCTCCGCACCCTGACAGCACAGGCTGATGGATACAGACACATCAGGGAGACTCAGGTCCCCAGGGATGGAAAGCCACAGGATGGAAGGGCCTGGATCTCCAGAGCCCTACCCTCAGCCCACCCTGGATGACATCAAGAGCAGGAGGCTGGGGGTGGCCCAGGGGTAGAACACTTGCCTGGCACACAGGAGGCCCTGAGGTCCATCCCTGCACCACTGGGTAAGTAAATGTGAGATGTAACTTTCATCGTGTTGAACCACTGAGGTTTCTGTGTTTGGTTTTGGTGCCAGGGATTGAACCCAGCTTCAGCACATGCTTGCACCACTGAGCTACATGCACCGCCCGAAACCTCTGATGTTTTGTTCTTGACTGTAATCATTGCTAGAAAAAGAAGATGTCATGTGTATGCTCCTGCACACACACACACACACACACACAAGTGCCTGCATGCACACACACACGCCAAAACCAAGATCCAGATCAGTTTAAGAATAGTTCATTCCAGGGCTGGGATTGTGGCTCAGTGGTAGAGCGCTTGCCTCGCATGCGTGAGGCCCTGGGTTCGATCCTCAGCTCCACATACAAAGCAATAAAATAAAGACATTGTGTCCATCTACAACTAAAAAAATATTAAAAAAAAAAAAGAATAGTTCATTCCAGCCATGTGCAGTGGCTCAAGCCTGTCATCCCAGCAACTCAGGAGGCTGAGGCAGGAGGATCGCAAGTTCAAAGCCAGCCTCAGCAACTTAAGGAGGCTCTGAGCAACGCAGTGAGACCCTGTCTCTATATAAAATATAAAAAAGGGGGGTTGGGATTGTGGCTCAGCGGTAGAGCGCTTGCCTCGCATGCGTGAGG
Source organism: Geosciurus inauris (assembly GCA_004024805.1). Classification (NCBI taxonomy): domain Eukaryota; kingdom Metazoa; phylum Chordata; class Mammalia; order Rodentia; family Sciuridae; genus Geosciurus; species Geosciurus inauris. The sequence continues at coordinate 74,570 of PVHX01001396.1, read as the reverse complement.
CCCTGGGTTCGATCCTCAGCACCACGTACAAAGCAATAGAATAAAGACATTATAAAAAAAAAAAAAAAAAAAAAAAAAAAAAAAAAAAAAAAAAAAAAAAAAAAAAAAAAAAAAAGGGCTGAGGATGTGGCTCAGTGGGTAAGCAGCCCTGGATTCAATCCCAGTACAAAAGAAAGAAAAAAGTTCATTCTTAACTTTTGTAAGTTGTTCCTAAAAATAGTAAATGCTTCCCAGTCCCTTTCAGAAGGCTAGTTTTGCTTTTGGTTTTGGTTTTTGAGGTGCTGGGGATGGAACCAAGGTCCTCATAGCTGCTAGGCAAGTGTTCAGCCACCGAGCTACACATCCCCAGCTCTGTGTTCTTTTTAATGTAACTTTGGTCAAAGTGTAAATAAATACCGAAGAGTACACAACGTGTAAGAGACATCTGAAGGAATCTTACATCTACGTAATTTTCACAGGGCAATGTACCCAGCTAACCAGAACACAGGTGAAACCACGGCCATGGATCAGTTTTACCTGTTTTGAAATTGACTTAAATGGAATCATGTATTACAAACTTTTTTTTTGGTGGTGCCCGTGACAGAACTCAGGGCCTCACACATCTAGGCAAGCACTCTACCGCCGAGCTGCATCCCCAGCCCTAAGGAGTACTTTTTTTTTTTTTTGGTACTGGAGATTGAACTCAGGGGCTCTCGACCACTGAGCCACCTCCCCAGCCCTATTTTGTGTTTTATGTAGAGACAGGGTCTCACTGAGTTGCTTAGCGCCTCGCCGTTGCGGAGGCTGGCTTTGAACTCGCGATCCTCCTGTCTCAGCCTCCCTAAGTGCTGGGATGGCAGGCATGTGTCACCGCAGCTGGCAGGAGTACTTTTTTTGAATTGGGCTTCTTTTATATTCATGAAATTCATCCATGTTGTTGTGTGTGAGGAAGTTCATTCGATCTCAGTGGTTGGCAGAATTTCATTGTACAGATAGAGCACAATATATTTAGCCATTCAACCTGAGGTGGACAGTCGAACTCTTTCTGAGCCTAGTATATTTCAAAATCACATAAAAACAATATGAAGAAAAGAAGACGAAAAGCTCAGTAATTACTGCCCTTCTGAATATAGATACAAAATAACCTGAACAAAATATTAGCTAACTGAATCCAGGAATTCTAAAATAATTTTTATCTTAAATAATCTATTTTTATTTAAAATGATCTATATTTTTATTTTAAAATAAACATCCATTTTTTTTATTAAAAGAAAATAAAACCTTATGATCAGGTAAGGTTAATGCTACCAGGTGCAAAGATGGTTTAACATTAGAAAACGAGTCAGAGGCTGGGGCTGGGGCTCAGTGGTAGAGCGCTTGCCTAGCATGCGTGAGGCCCTGGGTTCGATTCTCAGCACCACATACAAATAAATGAATAAAATAAACGTCCATTAACAACTAAAAGAAATATTAAAAACGAAAGAAAGAAAACCAGTCAGTGTGATTCACCACATGAAGAGAAACAGGAGAATAAAGTCTTAGCAAAGCAGAAACAGGTTCCTTCCTTCACTTAGTAAAGTTTCTACAGCAAACATTTTTTTTTTTCTGTCTAGAACTAAGAGGTAGTTAAGTGAAAAAGATAAAATTGTCACTCTCTGCAGATGATTCCGTCATCTACCAAGAAAACCAATAATCAGCTGGCAGACGGTGAGGACCCACCTGGATTCTCCAAGGCGCTGGCCACGAGGGCGAACTCCAGTCAGTCTCTCCCAGCACGAAGCCCAGGCCCAGGCCTGGGCACAGGGACGTGGGGTCTCAAGTATGGCAGACAGGCAACAGTGCCAGCACAGCAACAAGCCATCGGTGCCGAGGACAGACAGACCCAGGAGAAGCCAGCCTTGCCTGCTTGGCTGCCCTGCTGGGAGCCCGGGAGGCCCAGAACAAATCAAGGACCCAGGTTGCTGAAGTCCCCAACACCCCTCCCCCAGGACCCTCAAGGTCCCCTTCATCAACACGAGGTGCTTTCCTCTCGCCCCACCAGGGGCAGCCTCGGTCTCTGGATCTGCACTTGCTCTCTAGGAAATGGGATGCTCCCCCAGGGACACTGGGTGGAGTCCATAAGAAGAAGCAGAGAGAGGATGTCACCGGTGCCCAGTGATCACAATCGAGAAGGATCCGTGACAACATGAAGGAGGACCGGGCCCCAATGCTGCCTCATGCACATGGCAGGGCCCGCCCGCCGGCTGCTGGGCTCTCCAGGCCCCACAAGGGTTAAGGAGCTTGGCTGGCTGCCAGGGAGCAGGAGCAGCAGCAGCCCTCGACTGCAGCCACCAGCCACCGCTATCTGTGACAATCTCTGAGGGGCCCAGCCTCAGGCCTAAGGAAATGAAAGCCCATCCCACCCGAGGCTCCGCTGGTGGCATCCTAATGACTTTCTCCGCCAGGGAGATTGGACTGGGCCCCCTCCCCTCTCTCTCCTCCTCAGGATCAGGGACCCCTAGGGACATGCCCCCACCAGCTGCCCCAGAGCTGTCAGCCTGCATGTGCGAGAGAGATTGGCTTGTCCCAGCTGCTGTCCCCGCAGGAGGGAAGGACACAGGAGGCGGGGACGAGGGGAGCGGAGGCGCCCCCGCTCCCGCCTCTGAAGACCCCACCGAGTCTGGGAAGGAGGTTTGAACCCACGGGTGGCAGCCCATTCATGAATTGCCAGATCCATCCAGCAGATTGCAACCCGCATCTTGAAATGTGGACGTGGGGACATGGGGTGGGACACAGGGCGCGTCTCAGCCCCCGCGAGCACAGCGCTTAAACATGGGGCCTCAGGTGCTCTATTCAACCTCCCGGCCTCAGCTCCACGTCCAGCAGCAAATTAGAAAGGAGGGACTGGAGGGGAAAAGGAGAGGAAGCCGCAGCAGGCCTGGGTGTGCACCACCCTCTACAGCCGGCACCACACGGGTCCTCACGGGAATCCCGAAGGGTCGGTGTTAAAGGTCCCTCCTGGCCTGTCAATCAACTGATTTTTAATGAGCAGCTACTACCTGCCAGGTCTCAGTGATTTCACAGCCAAAGGGCAGGCAGTGCTTGACCCCTACAAGGGAGGAAATCACTTCTTGTCCTCGAGCTGTGTGCCAGGCGCTGGACTGACCTGCTGTAGCTCGTTTGATGACTGCCACAGCATCTGCCACACTCTGACTCCATTTGAAAGCTGAAGCTGGGGCAAAAATGACCTCACAGCCTTTCTACAAGGGGAGCAGGATATGCCCAGGTGTCTATGTCCCGGGGACTGCCCTGCTGCCCCCAGGAATCCTCCCCGAGCTGGGGAAGTGCCAGCTGCATTCTGCATTTGGCCTAAAGGTCCAAGAGCCCCACCCCTTGGTCCCTCCCTCCCTCCACTCTTCCTCCCTCTGGCCTCCTTTCTGTCCTTTTGCGCATGCTGAGGTCCATCCCAGCCTCAGGGCCTTTGCACACCATTGCATCCACCTGGAAGGCTTGTTCCCTGGATCTCCAAGGGGTCAGCAACTTCCTATCCGTCAGCCTCAGCTCCTCATAGGGGTCCCCGCCCTCCCGACTCATGCTGTCCTCCACCCCAGGCTCTTGCCAGCCTGTCAAGGATTTTATTTCCTCTTCAGTGCTTTTTACATCCGGGTCTTGTCCCGTGCGTACTATCAGGTGCTCCTGATGTGAGTGTGAACCTTGAGGTTCTGGTTCCAGTCCCTACAAAGCAGAGCAACCTCGGGCAGGTGGCTCCCTTCATCTCAGCCTCGGTCTCTTAGTCTGTGAAATGGGGACACTAACACCTGCTCCTCAGCACAACGGCAAGGACATGCTGTGACGCTGGCTTGGTGCCTGGCTCAGAGAACATACTAGGTGGTGTGATAAAAGGACACTCAACACATCAGTTAAGGAATGGAGAAGGCAGCCTCTCCAGAGAAGCCACAGGAATGACCAGGAAGTACACAAAAATGTGTCCAGAGTCATTAGCCATTAGAGAAGCCAGAGTCACCATACGCACCACTTGACACTACTCGTAATAAAAAATGACAGTAGCCAGGCCCGGTGGTGCACGCCTGTCATCCCAGCACTTAGGGAGGCTGAGACAGGAGGATCGCGAGTTCAAAGCCAGCCTCAGCAACGGCGAGGCGCTAAGCAACTCAGTGAGACCCTGTCTCTACATAAAACACAAAATAGGGCTGGGGATGTGGCTCAGTGGTCGAGTGCCCCTGAGTTCCATCCCCAGTACCAAAAAAAAAAAAAAAATGACATTGACGAGTGTGGATAAGGATGTGGGGAAATTAGAACCCTCATTCTTGGCCAGCAGGAATAGAAAACAACACAGCTATTTTGGAAGACAGTCTGGCAGCATCTCGGTGAAATGTGGAGTGACCTCATGACCCAGAAATTCCACTGAAGTGGTACACATGAGAAACGAGAATACATTCACAGAGACACTTGTATGTGAAGGTCGGTAGCAGCTTTGTTCATAAGAGCCCAAAGTGTGAAAATCCAAATCCACCAACTAACACATGGGCAAACAGTTGCCATCTATCCTTCCAAAGAAATATTACTCAGCCATAAAAAAGGATGAAGTATGGATACACAGTCCAATATGGATGAACTTCAGAAACAGTATGCTAAGTGAAAGATGCCAGTCACAAAAGGCCATCTAATGCATGGTTCCATTTATGTAAAATGGCCAGGTTAGCCAAACCTATAGAAACAGAGACAGAGTCTAGGTGGGTGGTGCATTAGGGCCAGGAATGAGGAAGGGACAGAAAGTGGCCACTAAAAGGCACAGGGTTTCTTTCTGGGGTGACAAGAATGTTCTAAAATTGTGGCGACACCACCATGAATACGCTAATAGCTACTGAATTGTACCCTTTAAATTTAAATTTAAATTGCATGGGATGTTTATAATAAAACTCCCACAAGATAAATTCTCCTGTTACTATTTTACGGACCATTCAATCCAGGTGTAGAGGGATGAGTTCAATTGCCCAAGATCACGCAGCTAATGACAGGGCTGAGATCTGAACCCAGTTGTTTGGCTCCGGAGACCACGTCCTGACCTATTTGTGCATCTGTCACTGGACCAATATTAGAATTCTCATAATAGATGCTCTCGTCGTCGCTAACAACGCAAGAATCATAGGTGCTATGTGTTAGACAGACACCTGTCTCATCGGGCACAGGGCCCGTCTTCCCTGGGGATCAGCCAGTGTAACCACACCCATTTTTTGCAGATGGAGAGACTGAGGCTCAGAGAAAGTAAGCGCTCGCCCACAGCAAGGCAGCCCTCAGGGGCTTTGACTTTCCCACCTAGGACACAGGGTGGGAGTCCATTCCTAATTCCTTCTCTCCCTTAGCCAAGACTTGGTGGTTCTTTATTTGGTGGGTTGGATTCTAGAATTTTAATTCCCTCCCCCCAGGGAATGAGGCCTGTTGAAAAGAAACGAAAAAATTCCCCTTGGTTGCCTGTTGGGTGTCCAGGGAGCAACCAGTTACCAGGACGAAGCAGGAGACATCCGGCCACAGGGCAGAAGTGACTTGAGCAGTGTGCCCCAGATGGAGGACAAGGCCCCCAGGTAAGGCCTCAGAGCAGGCAGGCCAAGGGGCTTTTCTCTGTGTGAGATTCTCAACACCCTTGGTTCAGTGCACCCAGCAAAGAGCCCTTCTGAAGATCAAGCCAGTAAGATTTCTTTTTAAAAATCTTTAAAATTCTTTTTAGATATAGAGTGTTTTTCACACATTATACATATTCTGAGCCAGGTGCGGTGGCGCAATCCTGTAATCCTAGCACTTTGGGAGGCTGAGACAGGAGGATCGCGAGGTCAAAGCCAGCCTCAGCAACGGCGAGGCGCTAAGCAACTCAGTGAGACCCTGTCTCTACATAAAACACAAAATAGGGCTGGGGATGTGGCTCAGTGGTCGAGTGCCCCTGAGTTCCATCTCCAGTACCAAAAAAAAAAAAAAAAAAAATGAGGATGGGAGAGAAAGAGAGGCAGCAGAGGTGACCTGGTGTTTGGGAAGGAGGTTTGGGAGATGCTCTTCCTGAGTGAGGGATGAGTAGGCCCTGGAGGGGGACAGGAGCAGGGTTGTGTCTGTGTTCATGAGAGAGCTCGCCTGGCTTGGCTGGTGCAGAGCAGCCAAGGATCCAGGGGTCCCGACCCAGCCTGTCACCTCTGCAGGTGGGACAAGCAGGGCAGGGGCCCTTGGGTTCAGGGAGGGAGAGAAGCTGTAAAGAAGATACGAGCTGGGGCTGGGTGGTGGCTCAGTGGTGGAGCGCTTGCCTCGCTTGCGTGAGGCACTGGGTTCGAATCTCAGCACCACATAGAAATAAATAAAAACAAAGGTTCAGCCACAACTAAAAAATGTATATATATAAAAAAAGAAGATACGAGCCGTGAGAGCTGGGGTGTGGCCCCCAGTCCTTGGGAACCCCAGCCTAAGGTCCAGGACCTGCCCTAAGCTGGCTTGTGGGGATGGAGGTCAGGAGAGGATTCTTCCACGGATGGCAGGAGTTCTGTCACCTCATCAGCATGTCCAGGGGGTGTTTTCAGCTGTCACTGGTTTAGGGGGGAGAGACAGGTCCCCAGTGAGAACGACACCTTCCCATTCTCCTGCCATGCACCTTGTGGACACTGAGCCAGGGGGACCAGCTCCCAGGGTAAGAGCCTTCTCCGGGGACAGCGCGTGGCTGGGATCTAGCAGTGTGGCCGCCCGTCCTCTCCGGTTTACGCAGCACACCATGTGGGTGACCCGGAGCAACCTGTGCAACGGGAGTGGGTATTTAGCAAACGAGAAGATGTGCCAGACACCATCAAGCTGGCATCTGGGGAACATTTCCAGAGTGACAACCCGTCTGTGGCTTTGGCCGGTGTCCATCCTGGAGCTGGGTCAACACGCCAGTCGGTCCCTGTCCACCGGGGGGCGCCACTCCACGGCCGACTCTGCCCATGCTGGGCGGTCCCCTCGCCCCCTGTGCCGGGGATTGGGACGCGTTGCCCTCTGCCCAGCAGGGCTTCTGCACTACCTCCTCTGCCCCTCTCAGCAGCCCTGTGACCTGGGGACCAAGCACTGTTCCCATTCTGCCAATTAGAAAACAGATGACTGGCTGAGGGCCCCGGGAGGGAGCTGGTCCCAGGTGACGTGGTCATTGCGGATGCTGGGATGGTCCCTGAGCCACAGGAAAGGGTCTCCTGGGAAGGAGCAGGCAGGAGGGGGAAAGGGGCCTCAGGACCTGCCTCTTCCCAAGATGTGGGCTCAACCTGGAGGCCAGCGCCTGCCCCTGCCACATGCCCAGCCCCCAGGGACAAAGTGAGGTTTCCAGACACTGGGGACAGACTCCTCCCTCCAAGGAGCTTAAATCTGACCCCAGAGAGGGCAGCACTTACCACAGGAGGCCTGCCTTCTTGGACCCAAGGAAGGTGGAGGCTCTTCCGTGGAGTCTCTGGGGGATGATAAGGATTCTGACCACACGTAGGGCGTTCAGTGCTCTGAACCCTTTAAGGCTGTCAACTCGCTCATGCCTCATGACAGCCGGGGACATAGATCCTTTCAATCATGCCCACTTAGAGAAGGAAAAAGACTTCTGTAAGGTCACACAGCCAGTCGGGTGACAAGAGCCCACGTGTGTCAAAAGCCACCAGCCTGACCTCTGTGGGCAGAGGGGCGAGGCTGCCGGATCCTCTGAGGCCGCTGACCCAGAAGGGCCAGTCCTCCTCACCAGCTTGGGTCCTGGCCCTGAATGTCCCTCTGACACCTGCCTCTCACCTGGCCCTGTGAGCCCCTGGCAGGTGAGCAGACTAACTGAGTTGGCACACCTCCAGCAACGGGGCCCCCTCCTTCCTGGCTCCACGTCTGCCTCCCCGTGGACCCGCACACCTGGCCACTCCCCTCTCTGGGACAGCACCTGGCGTCACCGTGCTGCTCAGCCGGGGGCCCCTCTGACCTCTACAGACCCAAAAGTCTTCTCTGAGCCCCCACGTCTGGGGCTGTGCCCACCCTGCCTGCGCGTGTGTCAGGGGTGGTGGCTTCGGGGTTCCAGCCTCCCCACCTTTGCCTCCACTGCGAGGCAGGCCTGGTGTACCATTTCCAGGGTCTGGTCCTTTTAAATTTAGCTACAGGAAAAAGCAGTTTGTGCAGGCCTGGAACGCAGGGACAATCGGCAACAGGAAAAAGTCATCGGAGGGGAGTTTTCAATGAATTATGGGGCCATTGTTCCTGTGCCCAAGGCACCAGGGCTACTGCTCCAAACCTCTCCGACCTGGCTGGCCCAGGGGCCAAACATCGCCTGGAGCTGCGTCAGGCCAACACAATGTGGCGGGTCTGACAGAGGAAAAAAAAAATGGCCAGAGGAAGAAAAATACTGGAAATTCCCTGTGTCCCAGCGATGGAAGAGCTTTTCTTGAAAATCAAGAGCAAGGGAAAGGTTGCTGCCCGCCCAGGCGGGGGCCTCAGGGAGCAGGAGGAAGTCCAGAGTGATATTTTGAGATATTTTCAGTCTGGTGTGATGCGAGTTGATTTTCCAAAACACGAGGGCCTCCTGCTGCGGGACGTGTGCGCTGGCAGGACGGGCCAGGACGGACATAGCAGCTGACCCAGTTGCAGAGGGTTCCAGAGGGTTGACCTGTAGCCCCTGCAGCCCTGGAGGCCCAGGCGGATCCAAAGGCCCCCCTGGAGGTGATCCAAAGGCCCCCCTGGAGGCTGCAAGAACTACCTCTAAACACTGGGTATCTCTGCACACACAACCTGCCAAGTGACCAGACGGTGGCCGTGTGCTCACCTCTCCTGACAGGGCACTCATGACCTGCTGGGCCGCTCCTCCCGCCTCTGCATAGCTGAGTGAACAAGACAGACAGACACTCCTGTCCTCATGAAGGGGACTCCCTGGTGACAGCGCACAGCTCGTGTGACTATTTAAATGTGCAGCATGGTGGAAATCTCAAGCGCTGTGGGAAGATGAGCAGGGAAATGGGCATGTTTGGGATGCAATTCTAGAAATAAAGGTTCCTCCTCACTCTCAGCTGGGACTGCCTCCTTGGGCTATCTCACGACCCCTACTCCGCCCTCCGGGCTGATCAGCCCATTTCCTCTGCTGTCATGAGATAACCCTCTACCCTGGGCTGAGCAGGGCCAGCTCCTCGTGAGAAGCCTCCTCACCCTTCTCCAGGGGCCCAGCTCGGACCACCTTTCCCAGAGGTGGGCAGAGTGTCTTAAACCCTCTCTGTCTCTAGGATGCACCCTGAGGCCTCTCTGATTCCCTGTCACCTGTTACCAAACCCACCGACCTCTGATGTCAGGAGTGGCCGACCGGCTCCAGCTCCTGCATCTGAGAACAATATGGCCCTGCAGACCCAAGAACTAGAATCTGCCTGTGGTTCCTCTTGTCTGTGTCCGTGAAGCTGGCAGACATCTTTTTCTGGCACAGAGATGAACCCCACACGCGACAGGCAGTTCATGTTCTCAGCCGACAAAGAACCCAAAACTGCAAAATCAAAGTCAAGAAAGGGAAGCAACAGAAATGCAAATAGAAAGCCCATAAACAAACAGAGAGCCAGCCCCTCAGCTGCTCAGGCAGTCATGGAAATGCAAATTAAAAGTACAATGAAATGCCATTTTTCTCCCATCAGATTGGAAATAATATTAAATATTGATGACATCCAGTGCCCGCGAGGAGCGGGGGCCGGCAGAGCCGTTTTGACACTGCTGCCGGGCCTGTGAGCCGCTGTGATCTTTTGGGACAGTAATCGCTATTAAAGTTTAAAATGCATGTGCCTTTTGATCTAGCAATTCCATTTTGGAGAATTGATCCTGCAAAACGATTTATAGACACACAACAAGACATGTCCAAGGATGTTGTAAAAAAAAAAATCAAACAAGAATTTCCTAAATGTTGATCAATAGAGCAACGACTGAATGAATTATGGGACATTGATTCTAATGTTTGCAAGCTGATAAAAACAAATACAGATATATCTACAGGCATGTGTTTGGAACTGGAATGGTGTTGATATCAGACAGCAAAAAAAAACAACTTGCAAAATCAGGTATATGGTGTGATGCTATTTTTCGGTAAAAGCAAACAAAATGCTAGAAAGAAATATTCACCAAACTGCTAACTTCGGTTACCCCAGGGAAGAGGACAACGAGGAACAAGACAATGAAATGTTTTTTATGTCCTTCCTGCATTGTTTGACAAGTTTCCATAGCTCTGACAATTTTAGTACTGTTTGCCAGGCTTGGTGGCGCATGTGAGTAATCTCAGAGACTCGGGAGGCTGAGGCAAGAGGATTGCAAGTTGGAGGCCAGCCTCAGCCACTTAGTGAGGACCTAAGCAACTTAGGGAGGCCTGTCTCAAAGTGAAAAAATTAAAAAAGGCTAGGGATGTGGCTCATGGGTCCAATTCCTATACCACAGGAAAACAAAATATACTTTTTTTTTTAAGTGCTCTTTCTTAAAAGTCATAGTTAGCCAGGCTCGGTGGCACATGCCTGTCATCCCAGTGGCTCAGGAGGCTAAGGCAGGAGGATTGCGAGTTCAAAGCCAGCCTCAGCAACGGCGAGGTGCTAAGCAACTCAGTGAGACCCTGTCTCTGCATAAAACACAAAACAGGGCTGGGGATGTGGCTCAGTGGTCGAGGGCCCCTGAGTTCAATCCCCAGTACCAAAAAAAAGAAAAAAATTGAGGACGCAGGGTCTGGGCCCAGGACAGCAATTTGTTTCCCTCTTGTAGCTGAGCAGCTCTAGGGCTACCTAGGGTCTAGGCAGGCTTGTGTTCTCAGGCTGCTTCCGGGCCCCCCGGGTCAGTGCTGGGACTGACTAGCAATGTCTGCTCTGGACAGGGTGCTGGTGGAGAGGAGGGCGCGGGTTACTTTTTGGCCCTTGCCGGTCTGGGCCAGCGATGCCCAGACAGACATGCTCAGGAATCACTGGGAGCCTCCTGAACATGCACATTCTGGCCCACCAGGTGCGGGACGTGGCCTGAGATTCTGCAGTTTTAAGGAGCCCACAGGCCACGCCCATGCTGCTGGTCCTGGGATCACCCTTGGAGGGACAGGGGCAAGGCTACCTCCTCCCCTCCGTCTCTCCACTTGCCACACATTTGCAAACAGGAATGACCACCCCTCCCACCTGACTGGCCAGCCTTCTTTTTTTTTTTTACCTACCCAGCATCTAGGCCTTCTTTGACAGACGAGGGACTTGAGGGGAAAGAACACACCCAAGTTCCCGCCAGCCACAGATGGCAGATCGATCACCAGCCTCCCTGAGGCCGGCCACTGCCTCTGCTGGAGCCCAACGCCAGCCAGAAAGACCCTGCTCTTGCCCTAATGTGGTATGTCCAGTGCCAGTGACATAAATAAGTCCTGAGCCAAAGCCAGCTCCCTCCAGCTTCCCCGCAGTATGTCCCAGCTGGGGCCAGAGAAGCCAAGGAGGGAGGGGAGACCCCCCGACAGCGTGAGTTATGGGCTCAGGGAAGCCCATTAGTCTCCCAAGCGTGAGAAGTTAACTGGAGCTTATTAACTCTAAACGTTTATTATTCACATTGATCACCCGCAGACAGCAGCCACCCCGCCCGAGCCCGCCAGCGCGTTCTGATGGAGGATTCCAGGCCAAGGGGCCTCCCTGGGCTCGAGTTCCCAGGAAACTCAGGCAGGGCGCAGACAGACTCCAAGGGGCCAAGAGCTGCCCATGATCTGTGGCCCTGACTCGTGTCCACTCCGCACATGTATCTGCCAGCCTCTGTTTTAGGCCAGGCTGGGAGCCAGGCGTTGGGGAGACACCCTCTCCATCGTCTGAGGCTGAAGGAGGCTGGGCGGCCTCCTGGGTAGGAGCCCTGCCCCTGCCTGTCAGCACCGACAGGTGACCTTGGCATGCAAGTCATGTGACTTTCCAGAGACTCAGTGTTGCCATCTGGACCATGAGGATGCCGTTGTTCATTGCACAAATATTTCCTGGGTGCCTACAATGCCTCTGGGCACTTTCAAAGCTCTAGGGTCCAACTGCAAAATGGCAGAGCTGGCGGCCCTCCCGGAATTTATATTCTGGAGACGGAGGCAGACATCAAACAAGCAACGAAAATAAGCCAAGTAATTTCAGATAGTGGTGGAGTGTCGGGAAGAAAATCATCCCAAATCACGTGATTGATGGAACAGCGACATCTTCAGTAATCCACGTGCACCTGGATCCCTGACTCCGGCTCTGCTCCTTGGGGACCCGACCCAGGAGGATCAGATCCAAGGGCTGAACCATCAACCCCCTCGGGGTCTGCCTGGCATGTTGCCGGCTTGAGCACTGAAAGTCGCACACCCCAGGAAACTTCTTGGTCCCTGGAGAACCAGGATGGTGGTCACCCTAGGTGACTGCCTGGGGAGATGCGTGCATGCGTTTGATCGTCACATACCTCTTGGGCCGGGCTCTGTCTGTGGAACCAAGGCAGGGCCCCAGCTCAGGGTGTTCCCAGCCCCCCCACTGAAGGTAGGCGATTTCGTGAAGTGGGGAGGTGAGGGCTCCCGTGAAGAGGGAGGAGATGTTCTGGGCCCAGCAGCCATCGCAGTGACCTGCTTTGAATCTACACAGGCAGAGAGAAGCTCGAAGGTTCTGGGTGGTCCCACAGCCATGCCCTGAGCGTTTTCAGGCCTCTGTTTCCTCATCTGAGACGTCCCTGTAGCTCCAGCAAGAAGCCCAGGTCTGCAAAGTAAAGCACTCTCTGGGAGGAGGAGCCCTTTGAGTCCACAGAGTGACAGTCATCAAGATGGGCGAGATCTCGGGGAACTTCCTTTGAGCCAGTAAGCACTGTACTAGTCCCCAAAGCTCCACAATGACCCAGACAAATAGACCTATTAGTTGTAGTTTACAGATAAGGAAACTGAGGCTTAAAGAGTAGTGACTTGCCTCGTGTGGTGGCGCAAGCCTGTAATCACAGCGGCTCGGGAGGCTGAGGCGGGAGGATCACAAGTCTGAGGCCAGCCTCAGCGAGGCCCTGTGCAACTTAGTGAGACTATCTCAAAATTTAAAAAAATATACAAAGGGCTGGAGATGTGGCTCAATGGTTAAGCACCTCTGGATTCATTCGATCGTCAATACCAAAAAATTGTAGTAACTAACCTAAAGTCATGCAGCTAGTGAGAGGTGGAGAAAGGAGAAGGGACCAACCAAGTCCCAGGGCTCCCCAGCTCCACTGAGCCACTTAATTCATTCAAGAAGATCAAGAAAGCATGTTTACCTCTATTCTATCCATTCCTTTCCATTCTTCCCTCCTGTCTATTCGCCTACTATAAAGGAGAGCCGGAGAAAGTACAGCTCCCAGAGTTAGCCCGGCCTGGTTCAGAGGCCAGCTTCGCCACCAGGAAGCTGTGAGACCCAAGGCAAATAACAGCCTCTCTGTGCCATGAGTTGCTCATCTCTCAGAAGAGCTCACAGTAGTTCCTCCCTCAAAGGGTCTTTGGGACAATTAAGTGAATTAATATAAGTGACGCACGTAGAGCTTGGCACACCCGAAGTCTCTGCAAGAATTGCTTTTTAATTACTATGATGATGCAAGTCGTAATAATAAAACCCTGGAAACTTAAACGGTCAACAGTAGAGGAGTTACTAAGCCAGCTGTGATTTTTCTATTTCAGTGGAGACACGAGTAATTCAGATAGGGTGCTCTTGGTGCAAAGATGGACCAAGAGAAGAGAGAATGCAAAGTCCAGACCTAGACTGCTAGGTGTAAAGTCACCAGATTTGTGACAACAGAGATACTGTACGGTGGGGGCAAAGGACGATGTGTCAGTCACACGGTGCTGGATCGGCTGGATTCTCTATGGGAGGGAGAAGATTCTTGATCCCTACCTCACACCTTACACCCATTTCTAGTGCCGTGAACTCCCAGCTGCCGTTTACCCAGATGGGAATATGTGCACCTTTGTCCAGTCCTGAGCATTGGACAGGGGTGACATTTTGATAACCTTTGAGAAGCTGGGACAGCACTCTGAATGCCTACACAGACTCTCAAAGAAGCCACAACGAATTTCAGTGGTGTCGGTGGCTCTGGGTGAGTGACAGACAACTTGGGTCAGTATGGCTGTCCTTTTAGGAAAATGAAGGATGTGCCTTTCTTTAGAAGCTCACTCCCGTATCTCTTTGGTCCAAAATAATCCAAGGAGACGGAGGATGACTTTTAGGCAACAAGCAGTCAATCAGAAAAGTTCCAACGTCCTTTGGAGAAAAAGAAAAAAAAGGTTTGTTGTCTCCCAATAGCGCGTTGGAAAAAAAAATTTCAAATAACCAAGGCAAAAGTCACCCCACGCTTTCCTGGGGCTGTGGGCCCTCACCTCTGTGGCTCCATGAGGAAGTCGAAGGTTCTGTGAGCAAAACATGTTTTCCTTCGGCAGGACGTCTGTAGGAACTTTTGGAATCAATTATTGGAAAACATGAAAATAAACTTGAGCCCTGGTAAACACTGCCCTTCTTTCTGGGGTCAGGAAAACAGAGGCTGGGATTGGGGTCAGTGGAGAAGCGTGTGAGGCAAGAGTCAGGATGGAGTCTGGGGGGAGGCTGGGGGAGGCAGGAGCCTCCCCGAGCCTCAGTTCGCCCATCTGCAAATTCGTGATCCCAAGTCCCCCTCAGAGTCGAGGGCAAATGTGCCATTTCAGTCACTTCGATGTAGATGTGTATTTAGCTACTAACTTGTGCCTTGCCAGGAGCTGGGGCGGCCTGCTCTCAGGTCTCGACTCCTGAGCACGGGCCACATGTGTGGCCAGCTTCGTTAGCAGGGATCCGGGGCTGTCCCACTGAGGAGGGACCCGTGCTTGGCTTAAGGTCCCCCTTACTCTGCTCTCCATCTGGAAATTCTTACTTTTGGATCAGGAGGCATGGTATGCTCCCCTTGTGCTGGGTGCCACAAATTTTTGTAGCTGGTCTTGGATGAGAAGCAAGAATCAATTATATAGGGGTTTTGTTGTTTTGTTTTTGGTTGTTGTTTTGGCAGCGCTGGGGATGGAACCCACACATGCCAGGCAAGTGCTATACCTTTGAGCCACATCCCCGGCCCTTTTTATTTTTTTATTTGGAGACAGGGTCTTGCTCAGTTGCTCAGGGCCTTGCTAAATGGGTGAGGCTGGCCTCGAACTCACGATCCTCCTGTCTCAGCCTCCCAAGCCGCGGGGATTGCAGGCGTGCCCCACAGTGCCCGACCTAATGATGCTTTTTGATTGCTCACTAGGTGTGTTTGGCCCTGCTGGGCAGACAAATGAGGGTTAAACTGAGTGTGAGAGGAGATGTCAAGAGTTGTGGATCTTGCTCTACCACCTGCCCCAGTGGTGCCACCCTTCACTCCCTCCTCGGAGCTGTGACTACTACTGTTTTGGGGGGAAATTATCTCCATTTTCTCTGGAAAATGTCTGACTTAAGATCAGATGTGCCGTCATAATAGACCTGGGCTCAAATCCTTCCAGGCTTTCCATCTGTGGGCCTCTAGGCGAGTCTCTGGGCCTCGGCATCCTCTTCTATAAAGTGGGTAAATTGTTCACATCATATCGAGTGCGTGTGAAGGTCAAAGAGATAATAATGGTTCAATCGCTATAGCCCTACCCGTTTAGGAGGCTCCACGCTCATGTCTACCCAGACAGGGAGTATCTAGGGTCCTGAGGGAATGCTTGCAGCTACAGGCAAACTTCTTGGGCTCTAAAATTAAGAGTTTGACTTGAGCCGGGCACGGTGGCCCACGCCTGTAATCCCAGTAATCTGGGAGGCTGAGGCAGGAGGATCATGAGTTCAAAGCCAGCCTCAGCAACTTAGAGGGTCCTAAGCAAGTTGAAGAGACTCTGTCTCTAAATAAAAAATAAATGAAAAGGGCTGGGGATGTGGCTCAGTGGTTAAGTACCCCTGGGTTCAATACTCGGTACCAAAAAAAAAAAGTTTAAAATGCAAGGAAATGTCTACATGCTCAAAGACATCAAATCCTAATTGATTGCCTATTGTGCACCAGGTGGTTTGTTGATAACGTTTAATAACAGCATCTAACATTAACTGAGCAATTACTATGTGCCAGGCATCAGGCCAAGAGTCATTATCTCATTTCCGTGTTTCCAGCCTTGTGCTAGAAATGCCTCTGTTTACCAAAGAGAATACAGACACCTAGAGGGATAAGGAACTGGCCTGGGGTTCTGAACTGGTCAGCATCCCAGCAGTCTCAGTCCTTTGCTCAGGCCCGGTGTGATGGTACACACCTGTAATCACAGTAACTAGGGAGGCTGAGGCAGGAGGATTGCAAGTCCGAGGCCAGCCTCAGTAACTTAACAAAATAAGAAATTTTTAAAAAGACTAGAGATGTAGCTCAGTGGTAAAGTGCCCCTGGGTTCAATCCCCAGGAACTGAAAGAAAAAAAAAAATTTGTTTTTAAATTTCTGGCTTATCCTGTATGAGATCAACATCATGATTCAGCACGGGGCTTCTGCTGGCCACTGTAGAAAGTATCCTCTCCTTTCCTCCTTCAGCAGGGACTCCTCCTGAGCTGAAGAGGATCAGGCTCCAGCCAGAGGCACCAGGCTGTCCCTGCAGGGTACGGGGGTCTTGTCCGTTGGTGGCAGCCTCTTCTAGAAGGACAAGGCCCTGAGGCCACCATGCAGGGATTGGACCAGTGTCCAGTACAGCCAGGCATCTCAATGTGCTGGCCTGGGCCTGGTTCATTTCTTTAAGTGTCTCGGTGGCAGGTGGGAGGAGGGCCTCCTCAGCAATTGATGGTGCTCATGACAGGGGGTCACACTCACCTCTGGTGTCCCCCTCGGTACACAAATGCATGGCTGCACACGCTGATTAAGCTAATTAATGGTCTATTTTGAGAGCTACTTCCTCCCTCGGCCTCTGCCAGCCACGGGGCAGCAGGGACACAGTCTCCACTCGGCAGCTCTAACAGGGAAGATAAATCAGGGCTGAGCTCCAGCGGCTCGCCAAAGTGCCTCTTTCAAACCACGACCCTTCCTGGTGCATCGGGGAAGGTGACATTGCCACCTCCGCTCTGCAAAACTGGCCTGCAATGGAAAGAAACCTAAGGCCCCCGTTCCCAGGAGAGGCGAGGATCCACGGCTCGCCAGGGTTCCCAAGCTGTTCTGGCTCCCCAGCTCTGCAGGGCTGGCCCGTCCCTTGGACATCACTACACATTGGTGAGTTATGACCAGTCAGGGTCTCTTCTGCTGCCCCAGATGGAACTTCAAGCAACTAGTAAGGGATCCCTGGGTTTCCCTCACCCCCAGATTTCTATACCTAGGGGTGCTTAACCACTAAGCCACATCCCCAACCCTTTTTAAATCTTTTAATTTTGAGACAGAGTCTTGTTAAGTTGCTTAGGGCCTCGCTAAGTTGCTGAGGCTGGCTTTGAACTCACGATCCTCCTGCCTCAGCCTCCCAAGCCACTGGGATCACAGGAGTGCACCACGTGCCCAGCTCCTCTGCCTCTTAATGGGGTCTCCATGATTCCCAGAATGAAGAGTCTCGGTTCCGAACACCAGGGAATTATCCCTCACTGTACCTGGGATGAGGTATTGGAATTCATATTTTAATCAGTCCAGAAGATTCTTCAGGGCGGGAAGTTTGGGTGCCCCTGCACAAAGCCTTGTGAAGTCCTCACGAAGTCCAGTCAGCCCTGTCTGTTCTCTGTCTGTGCGACAGGCCCAAGGAGCAGGGCACACAGGGCAGCTGACCTCCAACTCCTCAGGCTCAAGACTAGTTCTCTGAGACCCAGTTTCCTCATCTGAAAAATGAGGCTAGTGCTACATCTCTCGGGGTACACTCAGCCCCCAGTGCAGTTCTTGGTGAGTGTACGGGCTTGCTGTACTTTACATCTAGAATTCTAGAATGTCTCCAGAGGTCCATGTGTTCAAATCTTGGTCCCCCGTTGGGTCTTGTTGCAAGGTCCTTTAAGAGGCGTGGCTTAGTGGGAGGTCTTTAGGTCATTGAGTGTGTGTCCTTGAAAGGGATAGTGGACCCCAGCCACTGCCTCTTCCTCTGTTTTACTGTGTGCCATGTGCCCACCACAATGTCCTACCCTGCCTAGGTCACCAGTCCTGAAAGCAGTGGGTTCACCACCATCATGGGCTGGATCCTCCAAAATTGTGAGCCAAAAATAAACCTTTCCTCTTATTAAGTTGATTGTCTCAGGCATTTGTCATAGTGGCAGAAAGCTGACGAACACAGTGCTCAAAGAACCGGTCGTCCTTCTAGAGGGTAAATGTTTAGGATTCCCTGCCCTCAAGTCCCGCCCCATGACGGGTGACATCACCACCCCTACAGCAGGTGGAGGTGGGTGGAGGTTCGATGAGGAGCCCCAGGCGTGGGGGTTAGACATGCGCCTACCCACTTCCTCAGCCCTGAACAGCTGTCCAAACCAGCGCTGTGTGTCAGGCTCTGTTCTAGGTACTGGGGGAGAGACAGCAGTGAAGACCCAGCCCTGCCCTCCTGGAGCAGGCATGCTGGTTGGGGGACAGAGCCCACAGCTATCGTAGCCCCCACCACATTATCCGTAGTTTCACTTTCTACAGTTTCAGTTACTCACGGTCAACCATGGTCTGAAAATATGACATGGAAAATTCCAGAAGTAAACAATTCACAAGTTTTAAATAACTTGTATGACAGTCTATTGTCAAAACTGTTCCATTTCATCACTGATCATTGTTAGGAACCTCTTACCACGCCAGATTTATAAATTAAACTTCACGAGTGGTATGTGTGTATAGGGGGAAAAAAAAGCCCATGTAGTAAGTGTAACACTGGGTAGTCGGTGTTCTTACGCATCTGCAGGACATCTTGGAATATATGCCCCCGGGGATAAGGGGGGGACAGCCATATACAGATAAGTAAATGGCATGGTCTCAGATATGACTGCGTGCAAGGAAGGAAGAGAAACTGGGTGACGGGATGGCAGGGCAGTCTCTGTGAGGAGATGACATTAGACATGATGGGAGACAGCCCACCTATGTGAAAATTTTGGAAGAAATGTTCTAGAGCGCAGAATAGCAGGTGCAAAGGCCCTGGGGCTCAAAGGAGCTGGCTGGAGTCAGGGACAGCGAGGAAAGCCAGTGTGGCTGCAGCCTAGTGAAAAAGAGGAGGAAAGTAGAAGGTGGGGTGGGAAGGGGGACAGGATAAGGCAGGCAGGGTGCAGGGGTCTTAAGGTTCTTGCTAAGGAGAGCTGACGTTAATGCCTGAGTGACTGTGGAGCTGCTGCTGTGTGCAGCCTCAGGGCTGGCAGAGCCATGTTCCCAGCCTCCGTACAGCAGTCATGGGCACTGCAGTGGGTGGATGACCTGGAGGGCCAGCAGGGAGAAGGCTGGACTCCTGAGCGGAGGCAGTACCAGGGTGCAGGCCTGGCCCCCCACCTAAACAACAAATGACTGCCCTTCCCCATGGCTGTGGTCTCCCGAGTGTTCAGACCCTGGGTCCCCAGATGAACACCTTTCAGAGTCCAGAGTCCATGTCACTCTGAGTGGAATTCGACCAGCACCTATCGCTAGAGGCCAGAGGGAAAGCTTTTCTTGTTTTTCTTTTTATACTGGGGACTCAACCCAGGGGTGCTTACCCACTGAGCCACATCCCCAGCCCTTTTTATTTTTTATTTAGAGACAGGGTCTCACCGAGTTGCTTAGGGCCTCACTAAATTGCTTTTGAAGCGGGCCTCCAATTTGCAATCCTCCCACCTCAGCCTCCCGAGCTGCTGAGATTACAGATGTGCACCACTGCGAAGGCTTGAACCCAGAGTTTCACACGTGCTAGACACACATCCAAAGTCCCTGCACCCTGTGGCCCAGTTGAAGACCGGCCTCTCCCACCACTGTCCTTCTCGCCACTGTCCTCGGGCGGCACAGCCTTTCCCACTCTGGAGCCTGTCTCTGGTGTCCCCTCTGCCCCTCGGTCTCTTGCACGACAGTCTGTTTCCCTCCTGAGTTCTCTGTGGGTTCTCTGCGCGGGCTCCCCGAGCACCACGCCAGCCCCCACGGCGCAGAGCGCGGCTCACTCTGGAAGCCTGTCCCCTGCTCCCGTCTGTGACTCGCTCACTGCTACCTCCAGGGGGACAGCAGGTGCTGCTAATTCGCTGCTGAACCCCGGGGGCCTAGGAGGAGTGACCTCAGCTGTCACCCAGGACACCCAGCTCCACCCTCGAGGCTGGCGCCCTCATGGTCCCATTTCACAGGTGGAGAAACTGAGGCGTGGGAAGGCGAATCCACTTGCCCGCGGCACACAGCTCAGCTCCCGTGGCTCTTGACGACGTCCTGGGTCCTCAGAGTTGGCCTCCACCTTGTCACCTCCCCAGTGGGTGTGAAACCCCAGCCTGAGCTTTTTCCCTCGGAATGATGGGGACGCTTGGAAAATGTCACTGAGGGGAGCCCCCCGGTCACCTGTCAGGTGCCCCACCCACAAGACATGGGTCAGCAGCGGCTCTTCAGCCGGGCCTGCCCTCCAAAGGGTTAAAGTGGCCTCTTTGTCCTGTGGTTGCCATGGGGACAGTTCCTGTCCTTCAGGAAGCAGGGAGAGCAGTTTCCTGTTTTGAAGACGCTCGGCTGCTTTCCTCCAATCCGCCTGCCCAGAGAGGGGCAGGAAGCCTCGGGCTGCCCCTGCCTGGCTGTGTGGACCCTGCTGCCCACGCCCAGCCGGCCAGGAGGGGCCCTGGTGGAAACGCAGCCTCAGGAAAAAACCAGCCCAGCCGGGCAAGGGGAAAAAAAATGCCCGGCCGGAAGAGGGTGGCCACTTCCTCCACAGACCTCGAATCCCACCCAGTGATAAAAAATCCCACTCAGTGATAAAACCCCAGCTCCCCGCCCCCCGGCCCAGGCCTTCCTTGCAGAGCCAGGGGCCTGCTGGACAAAGGCGGAGGAGGCCCCGCCGGCCCTCTGGCCTGCATGCAAACTGGCCACTCCGGCTTCATGGGGATTGGCCTCCATTTCCAGCCTCATCTCTGCCTGGGAGCCCTTCCAGCCTCCTCCAGGACGTGCATGGCAGCACCTGCAGCTCCAGGGCAGGACATTGACGCGTTTGGGACTGATCTCCTTTTCTGTCTGGGGTCATTGCACCCCCAGGACTTGGTCCTCTGACTCCCAGCTACCACACGGCTCTGACCAGGCCACTCCCTCCCCCACAACACTCAATGGCTCCCCATTGCCCGCAGGGTAAAGTGCAAGCCCTCTGGTCGGCTGCTGGAGGGTCTTCCCCCACGCACACGCTGTGCCGTGACAACGTTCTGACTACGGCCACCTCGCCTTCCTCTTGTATCCCGCCAGGGACCTCCTCAGCCTGTCCTTCCTACCACCCCTTCTCCTTCACCTGGAAAATGCCACTTGATCTTTAAAGCCTAGCCCGAATGTCCCCTCCTCTCCTCCAGCCCCTTAAGCTCTATTCAGTCCCTACTTTCAACCGAGCCCCACTGTGTCACAGAGATCTGTCCCCAAGCCCTCCTCTCTGACCACACTGTGAGCTCTCCCAGGACGTGACTGAAGACAAAGGGAACTAATGTGCATTTACTCCTCGCTTCCACCCCAGGGAGAGTCTTGCTGTCCTCATTTTACAGAGCAGAACTTTGAGGCACAGAGAGGTAGAGGGACTTGCCTGAGGCCACACAGCCAGCGAGTAGTGGGGCTGGGGTCTCCAGGTCTTCTGCTCCTCTCTGGGCTCAGATGGTTGTGGGGGGTAGAGAAAGAAGCCCCCGCCATGCTGATCTGATGTCCCCTTGACCCCCGCCCATCCCTGGAGCATAAGTAAAGCGGGGCCTCGCTAACACTCCGTCCACGCAGGCGGGGACCTGGCTTAGGTCTGGCCGCCCAGGAAGGCGACTCAATCACTTTTCGGGGTGAGGTCAGCCCTGGAGGCTGTGGACGGGCAGCTGCCACACTGAAAGGCAGAGCTCGTGGAACACAGGAAACTTGGGGGAACCTGCTGCAGGGGTGGGTGGCAGGGGGGCCCTTAGGGAAGGGCCTCTGTCTTGGCAGGAAACGAAACTCCAAGTGTCACCTCCTTGAGTTGGGGCAGGAAGCAGAGCCCTGGCCGGCCCCCTGTGCCTCCTGCTGGGCTCCCAAGTTCCTTTCCACCTCCATCACCCCCAGCTCTGTCCATCCAGTATGCAGAGGGTGCCCAATAAGTGTTTTTTTTTTTTTTTTGTACCCGGGGTTCAACCCAGGGGTGCTTAACCACGGAGTCACGTCCCCAGCCCTTTTCATTTTCTATTTTGAGACAGGCTCTAGCTAAGTTGCTTAGGGACTTGCTAAGTTGCTGAGGCTGGCCTCCAACTTGTGATCCTCCTGCCTCAGCCTCCCAAGCTGCTGGGATTACAGGTGTGCGTAACTACACCGGGCCTAAGTGTTCTTTTATGTCCTGCTTTGATTATGGGGTTTGTTTGCCCCAGATCCTGGTGAGTTTAGTTTGTCTATAAACATTTCTGCAGTCCCAACTATATACTAGATATTCCAAGGCTCATGATGATTTATTGATTACCAACTACATATGGGACATTTAAGTGATAATGGTCACTTACTGAGAGTAAGTAAGTGACCTTTCAGAGGGGAGAGTTCAGTGAGCTAAAGTAGACAAGAAAACCAGTTCTGGAAACAGAGTCCAAGCTCCACCCTTGACTAGCTGTGTATCCCTGGGTAAGTGCCTCAGCCTCTCTGTGCCATGTAGTCTCATCTGTAACAAGGGGGTAAAAACAAGCCTACTTGATAGTTTTGTTGAAAGGACTGAATAAGTTAATTTCCACGGAACCTTATTGAGTGCAAAAAAATGACCACTCAGCAGATATTAACCATTATGATTTGCGAGGGAGGGAATGGAGATTTCCAGGGTCACCCCCAGGTTAACATGGTCTCCGACAACCACATTCTACCGTCTGGGCACTCTGACGTGCGTGCGCCTGTCAACCTGACGTGACTGCCTGTACGTGGGCATTCGGCTGCTCCAGCTGGCCTGGGAGCCCTGGCAGGACGGACCAAGTGTGGTCCCTCACCTGGTGCCTGGCCCAGAGTGGACACCTGGTGCATTTTTATCGATCGAATGAATGAAGGTAGGAAGCAGTGCCCAGCGTTCTGGTCTTTCTTCTGCCATGGTGACGTGAGCACGTGTGGTCTCACAGCGAGCGACACAGGCCTTGGAGACGCACTGACCCAGGTCTAGCTGTAGCCCTGAGTCCTGAGTAAATGTCTCACCTCTCTAAACCCCCAAGTGTTTTATCTGCGAAATGGAGACGATGGTAAAAAGAATCATCTCATATTGTCAAGACAAGGAGGCAGGGTTGAGCACAGAGGCAGTGTGGAGCAGATGTTGGCTCTCTGCACTTGTTGTTGTAGTTGTTGTTATTATTATTATTATTATTATTATTTTGGTACCAGGGATTGAACCCAGGGCACTTAACCACTGAGCCACATGCCCAGCCTTATTTTTTTTTCTTTTTCTTTTTCTTTTTTTATCTTTTTTTCTTTTTAGCCTTATTTTTTTTTCTTTTTTGTTTTATTTAAGACAACTTGCTAAGTTGCTTAGGACCTCACTAAGTTGCTGAGGCTGGCCTCCAACTTGTGATCCTCCTGCCTCAGCCTCCTGAACTACTGGGATTATAGGCACCAGGTGGTATCATTATTATTATTGACTGCTATTATTACCATGGACACCTCCTCTGGCTGATGCACCGAGCTTCCAAGTTCCTTTTATATCAAGTATTCCAGGCTCAGAGGCTTACACCTTGGATGTATCAGAATCATGGTATGAGTCCTGGCTGGACAGTGAGGGAAGGTCACTTTCTGTCTCTGGGCCTCGATTTTCCAATCTGTGAAATGGGGGACATAACCACTCTGATAGGATTCTTGGGAACAATACCAGGTGTTAAAGGCTCAAAACAGGAGCCAGAGTCATTGTTCCCTTACAGTCACACCCTTCGTGGGTATTTAGGGTCATTCCTCTGAATTCAGTGAGCCGCTGTGGCTGTTTTGTAAGCTGGACCAGCAGCATCAGCACTTCGTATCTGTAACGTCTTATATTCATTTTCTCTTATTAGGAAAAATAAATAAAAAGCCTCTGAGTTTCCATTTTAGAGCCTGTCACTCAAACCGCCGTGCGGCTTCAGCTAACCAAGTTCAGACCGTTTTCTTCCCAGCTGGCCGCGACGCTGTGATCTTCTCAGGTGGACTTTGCTTGGCCTGAAACCCCACGGCCTCAGAGTGGAAAGGACTTAGCACAGCGTGGAGCTTCTTCCTGGCCTCCCTTCTCCTTTGTGTGGGCCCTAGGGTGACCACTAACACTGGTAAGTGGGTAACTCATCCGCCTCGGTCACCCGCCGTGTCCTGGGGAGTCTTCCTGACTTTTTTTTTTATTGCTAATTGTCAGAAATAAGATCACGTTTTTAAACACATATTTTCTTTTTGTATCAACTATTGAAGGGACTTATCTACTGTTACAGATTGCATGTGAGGTGTCCCCCAGAAGCTCCCGTGTGAGACAACGCAAGAAGGTTCAGAGGAGAAATGACTGGGTTGTGAGAGCCTTAGGCCCCTCAGTGGTTAGTCCCTGGTGGGATTAACCGAGTGGTAACTGGAGGCAGGTGGGGTGTCGCTGCAGGAGGTGGGATGAGGGGCGTGGCTTTGAGGTATATATTTGCGGGTTTGCTTTTTTTTGAGTACTAGGGATTGAACTCGGGTACTTGACCACTGAGCCACATCCCCAGCCCTATTTTGTGTTTTATGTAGAGACAGGGTCTCACTGAGTTGCTTAGCGCCTCGCCATTGCTGAGGCTGGCTTTGAACTCGAGATCCTCCTGTCTCAGCCTCCCAAGGTGCCTGGCTTTTGAGGTATATATTTATACCTGCAAAGGTGAGACCCCTCTCCCTGCTTCCAGATCACCATGTGAGCTGCTTCCCTCCGCCACACTCTTCCACCATGATGTCCTGCCTCACCTGGAGCCCCAAGGAAGGGAGCCGGCCTTCTATGCACCGAGACCTCTGAAACCGTGAGCCCCTAAGGAAACCTTTCCTCCTCCACAGTTGTGCTGGTGGGGTCCTTTGAGTCACGGCAGCGTAAATGCTGGCTTAAACACCTACTTCCTCATTTCTGCCCGTATTCAAACCGAGACATCATCCTCTCCACCACCACCCTCACCTCCATCCACTTCATCACCTTGACAACCTCTGCCCCCGACAACGTCCCATCACCCGGACCAGCTCCACCATCCCCATCCACCATTCTGACCACCTGCACCCATCTCTACCAACCCCGCCACCTCGCTACCATTCCTACCACCACCAGCCACTCCACCTCCTCCCGGTCTCCTTCCTCCACCTCGCCTGTCGATTCTGGAACGCCCAACTCCTGCACCACCTCCAAGAGCCTCCCTCTGCACCATGACTTCTACAGTTATGTCCATCCCTGCGTCCACTGCCCCTGTCCCCGTTACCTTCCCCGCCTGTTCCTCTATCTCCACCTCCTTTCCACTCCGACCTCCTTGGCCTCCAATACTATCTCGGACCTCCACCATCATTGCCTCCATAGTTATTTCGGCCACACCTCCCCACGTGGATCCATAAAGTTTATTAAAATCCAGCCACAGATGTGCAACTCCAGAGTCACACGTCTTCCTCCACAAAAGGCTACGCCGCGCAGTGGCTCAGAGATGGGAAGGTTATTGGAAAGGGTGTATCCAATTTCTGGTTTTACTTATGGAGAAACTGAGGTCCAGCCTCCGCGGAGTCCAAACCCTCCCTCACCCGTAGGCCAGGCGGCTCCCACCGCCAAGTCCCTGCCCACCGCCCTACCCTCTACCAGGAAGGTCCCTCCCTGGGCAACCTCTGTCCACTGGAGGCCTCCTGAGCTCCCGCAGGCTTCTGTGCACCCTGGGCACCTGGCACAGGTAGCAGGGCTGTCTATGTTTCCATGAGCAACAGATGAAGTTCCCCAGGGGGGCGGGGGGTTAGGGCTTGGCATGAGCCACCTACGTCACTAGGACCAGGCGAGTACCAGAGATGTGCACGGAGTTCTCCTTTTGCTTGTCACCTCCTGGGGAAGAGCATCTCTGGTCCCTCGTCCTCTACTCCAGTGGTTCCCAAACTTCAGCTTCATCAGAAGGATCTGGAAGGTCTGTTAAACACAGGGTTTCCGAATCAGCCTGGGGAAGGGTCCTGGGAACTTGCATTTCTCACAATCCCACACACTGGAGGCCACCGCTCTGCCCCCGCCCCATGTCCCTCAGGGTGACGTTCCCTGCTGGGCATGTCCTGGTTCTCCAGCGACTTCCTCCCATCTAGGCTCCCCGAGGGCCCGAACGTGGGCCGGGCGCTTGCCCAGAGATGAAAATAAAGGGACCCCTCGGTCCCCAGAAATCCAACTTGCCCGGGTCGCTGTCCCGAAGACCCCCATTGCCATGGCCCCTTTAAATGTGCGCAGGACTCCTGGACCCTCTCTGGGTCCCCGCCAGAGGACAGGGAAAGGGGAAAAAAAAAAAGCCTTCCACCGGGGCGGGAGGAAACGTCCAGCAGGGGCGGCGGCGCGGCCGGCACCGCGCGCACAGCGGCCCCGCGCGCAGCGCGAGCCCCGAGCGGACGCGCCGCCCCCGCCCCTCGCGCGCCCCCGCCCCTCGGCCGCCCCGCCGGCCCCGCCCCCGGAGCTGCGCCCCCCGCCCGCGCCGCCGGCCCCGCCCAGCCCCCGCTCGCGCCCCGCGCCCCCACTTGCCCTGCGCGCTGCGCGGAGTCCGGCGCGCGCCGGGGGCGGGGGGTGCGGGCCCCGCGGGGCGGCCGTGCAGGGAGGCGCGTCCAGGCGGACTCGCGCTCGGACCGACGGACGGACGGACGCACGCGGCGACCGGCGGCCTCGGGCTCCGCGCGCTGGAAGATGAACAGAGCAGGTAGGGGCTCCGCGCCACCTGGGCGCCCGGGCAGGCGCGCGAGGGGTCCGGCCCCGCGCTCCAAGTTGGAGCCCGCGGGGCGTCGGGAACCGCGACCTCCGCACGCTGCTCGGCCCCCGCCAGCCTGGGCGGGTCCCGAGCCCCTGGCTGAGTCGGGGTCCCCTGTCCCAGACACTCGGCTTCAGGGACGCCCTGGCCCTGGCCACCAACGCCGCGGTGCTCTCGAGAGGGGCCCTTTGGCAGCGGAGAAGGACGTCTCTTTGGCTGAAGTGGCTGGGGCGCGCTCGGTGGCCCTCGGACGCCTTTTCACGGGCCCGGGACACGTCTGGAGCTCTGCCCGACCCCGGGGCTGTGCCGGTCCCCCGGTGCCCTTCCCAGACTCCGAGGCTGAAAAGCCTCAAATCCCTCCCCCAGTGCCGCGCACCCCGCAAGGAAGCGCCCCGGCCCGGTCTCCTCCAAGGGACCCAGAGGAGGGACACCCCTCACCCAGGCAATGTCCCAAGCCCCTCGCGTCCCTGCCCTGCCCATCCAGCTCCTCCCGGCTCAACCCGTGACATCCGACTGTGTTTGCAAAAGAAATGGTAGCGAGCCCTCCCGCGGAGGCCATGCAGCGGATCGGGAAGGGAGACTGGGACCTGGGTGGTGCCGGTCCCCCGTCCTCCGTGTCCCCTGCCTGCCCAGCCGCATCGCGTGGAGCGGAGGGGCAGAAAGTTCTCTCCGAGATGAGAGGCGAGGCCAGCCTCCCGGCTAACTCAATCCTCCAGCCAAGGAACCGTCGCTGCTCTATTTTCTTTTTCTCATCGAATTGAGCTCCCCGACCAACACCCTGTCCAAAGCCAGACTCCAAAACACACATCCCTAAAGAAACAGGAAGCCACCATTTTGGCTGTGTTGGAACCATACATATCCCGCAGCCCCGCGTGTGTGTGTGTGTGTGTGTGTGTGTGTGGTTTTTCTTTTCTTTTCCAAATTGCTTTAATGATAAAAAAAAAAAAAGGTCACTGTCGTAGGAGTGAGGTGCTCACACAGACATGGGGCTGGACTGATCTGACCAAGGACAGATAAAGCTCTTGGTGCTGTGCGTGTGGACACCTGGGTAGGTCGCGTGGGTCAATGGATTGGAGCAGGGGCGCGAACAGGGGGAGCCACTTTGTGGGCGTGGAAGAAGCTGGAGCAGGGTCGCAGCGCCCCAGCCAGCCACAGCTTGCAGGGACTTTGCCTCCTGCCTGGGCTGGCACAGCCTGGACAGAGCCTGGCTAGCTTTTTCCTATGCCCCTAATAAAAGTCTCTTTATAACAATGGTGAGAGCCTTTCCAGTTTTCCCACGTTTTCCTGAGTGAGGTGGGGGCGAGCCCTCCCTTCTCTGAGAATCAGGAGGATGGAGTGAGTTGGAATAAACTTGGAGGCAGGTTTAGTCCTGGGAAATCTTAGCAGTTGAACCTCTTGGGTTCAGTGGTGCTAACCTGCTTCGGATGACCAACGTGATTACAGCCTCATGTGAGGGTTTGTAGGCACCACGCTCAGAATTTCCTGATCGTGTAGTTGAGTGGTTTACAGAATCCCAGAGACTAAATCTCCAAGTCACCATATATGTAATTGAGTAAGACCTTGAGCGAGTTACTGAACCTCTCAGAGCCTCAGTTTCTCTTTCTTTCTTTCTTTCTTTGCATGAGATTGAACCCACCACATCTCCAATCCTTTTTTTTTTTTTAATTTCTTTTTAGTTTTCTTTTTCTTTTTAATTTCTTTTTAGGGCCTTGCTGAGTTCCTTAGGGCCTCATTATATTACTGAGGCTGAATGCAAACTTGTGATCCTCCTGCTTCAGCCTCCCAAGTTGCTGGGATTACAGGCGTGCACCACCATGCCTGGCACCTCAGTTTCTTTACCTGGAAAATGGGGATAATAAGCTGTTTGTCATTGAGTTCTTGTGATTAAATAACATAAAGCATACAAGATGCCTAGAAGCAGCCCGTAAATACTAGCTAATATGTATCAGCTGTTTACTTTGCATCAGGTATTGCTATTAAATGTTCTATTTGTATCAATTTATTTGGTATTCACGGTCACCTGATTAGGAGAGTATTGTTGCTACCCCCATTTTAAACATGGGAAAACAATTACACAGTATTATTATTATTATTATTATTTTGGTTACAAACTTATTGAGGGGCCAAGACAGGATTGAAACACAACCTGTTCATCTTGAGACGCTGATTTTTTATGCAGTTCCTAAGACGTACTAGGTACATAGGAAATTCTTGCCGGTTGTCTCCTCTCGGCATTTTATGCCTGTTCCTTCTCTCGAACTTTTCTACACAGTCCTGTGAAACAGGGGGTGTTCCTTCCATTTTGACCAAGAATAAAACTGAGGCACCCAGCAGCCAAGTGATCAGGATCACAAGCTGGCGGGTGATGGAGCCGGAATCAGGGCCAGGGCATTCTGAGCCCGGGGTCCCTGGTTCCTCCACTCTGTCCCAGGCCATCTTCCCGAGATGTGTCCTGTCATGGATCGTTGCACTCGCTTAGCGGCAGCCTAATTAGAAATCATCAGGCTTGGCTTGGACATTGCAGCAGGCACCCAGGAATGAAAGTTCAATTAAGACATGATCAGAGGTGAAATTGGAAGATAATTACTCTTGCAACATATGGTCGTGGGTGTTCTCGGGAGGATCACGAACTGTAGCTCAAACAGAATTGGGGACTGTTTGAGCAGGGATGTCAGAGGACATCATAAAAAGAGCCATAAGTTTAATAGGTTGGAGTTGGCCACTTCCTTCACTCTACAGAGGTGGGGATTGAAGCTCAGAGAGGGAAAAGGACTGGCCCAAGGTCTTTCTGGTTAACGGCAGAGCCAGGCGGAGACAGCAGGGCTCCTGACCCCCTGCCCAGTGCTCCTCTCAGCACCCCATCTAATTGAACCTCTGCGTCGCTGACGAGAGAGCAGCCAGCATGAATGCCTGAGTGACAGATATTTAATTAAAACAGAGAGCAAACATCAACTGGAACCAGAGAGCTGGCTGGGAATGATTTCTATCACTAGAAGCTGTTAAAATTGTCTTCCTCCTGACACTGGTTCCCCCAGCCCCTCGTTAACTCTTGGCATCTTGGCTAAAAGGCTGTTCTGCATTTGAGTCATCTCCAGCCACAGCAAATGGCCGGGAGGTCCTGGGCCTCGGTAACTTCCTGTGGGGCGGGTGTGACCTCCAGGGAGAGAGAAGGTGGACCCTGCAGACAGAGGACCTCTACAAAGCACAGAGGGTCTGCCAGTGACATCCACGCTGGGTTCTGGACAAGCAGAAGTTAAGCTCAACCCAGAGGAGGAAAACCTAACGCCACTTCATCCTGTAACCCCGTCCCTGAAGCTCCACCGGGTGCACTAGGAGGACTTTGCATTTGCCCACTTGGCACATTGCTAGTCCCTCCACCTGGAATGTTCTCTGCACAATTCCTTTTCCTTTGTGAAAATCCACCCCCTTCCGTCCTTCAGCAAACACTCCCACAGCCTTTACCCTTGAGTCTTCTTTAGTCAAAATTGGTCTGAGACCCATTTGTTTTTTTTTTTTGTTTTTTTGGTACCAGGGATTGAACCCAGAGGTGCTTAAACCACTGAGTCACATCCCCAACCCTTTTTATTTTTTTATTTAGAGACAAGGCCTTGTGAAGTTGCTCAGGGCCTCACTGAGTTGCTGAGGCTGGCCTCCAACTTTATCCTCCTGCCTCAGCCTCCTGAGCCACTGGGATTACAGGTGTGCACCACCTCGCCTGGCCATTTGGTTCCTTTTTGTAAGATGGTGGGCAGGAGGGAGCACGGCTGGGAGCTCTCACACGCTCTTGATTTTTTTTTTTTTTTTTTTTTTTAGCTTCCTCAGTCTGTCTTGCTGGCTGGCTGGCTGGGTCTCTCCGTGGTCCCGCCCTCTTCTCTGCCCACCCTCATTCTCTCGGTGGTCTCGCCAAGTTCATGAGCCAGACCTCCCCCCAGAACCTACAGCTCCCAGGTGTGGCATAGGTAATCCCCTCTCAGTGCAGACAGACCGTGGGTGTCCCTTGCCAGCATCTGAGGTCCCCTCTGTCTTGGTGGCTGGCAGCTGTGCCTAACTTGAGCTTTCCGCTGTTCCTACTCAAAGCCTCAGTGTGGTCCTTGACGTGTTTCTTTCTTCGACTCCCTGTGTCCCCATGTCAGCCGGCACCCTCAGCTTTGTCCTGGTATGTGGAGCGGCACAGCCTGCAGCCCAGCCGGGTGCAGGTCTCTGTTGTCTGGTGCCTGGTCTCCCCGGCCGCCGTCTTTATGGTTTTGGTTCCTTTTAGCCTCCTCGCCACAGCTACACATCCTCCTGCTCGAAACCCTGCTGGTGACTGCCGCTGCCCAGGGCCTCCGAGGATGTGCCCCAGCCCCACCCACCTGGTCACCCAGCCCTGCATCCTCTGGCCTCGCCGCTGGCTTCTCCGCCTTGCATGCTCACACCCCGACCCCCCCAGCCTCACCGGCCTTCTCTGCTGTTTCTTAGACGTGACCTGTGAGTTCTGGCTTCTCACCTGTTTTTACATCTTTGCTCCAACGTCCCGGTCACTGTATTTAAAATCGCAACCCCTCCCCCAGTCTTTCTGCACAGGGCTCGTTATCGCCCAGCACCTGGGGCTCTGCTGACCCCCCCCCACCTCCCAGTATCGGATCCCTGAGAGCGACATCTTCATTCCATCTGTGGAATGCCCTGAGAATGTAGATGAGGGTCTGGCACACAGTAGGTGCTCAATAAATATTGACTGGAACTGAACTACAGGAAACGGAGGAGGAGCACATTCAAGCTCGTTATGCACCTTATACTCAGTACTCCTGAAACCTGGACTCAACCTTCTATACATTTCTCACATGGCCAGCATGGTGGCACACACCTGTAATCCCAGCAGCTTGGGAGGCTGAGGCAGGAGGATCGTAGGTTTGTGGCTAGCCTTAGTAACCTAGCGAGGCTATAAGCAACCTAGTGAGACCCTGTCTCAAAATTTTAAAAAGGCTGAGGAGGTGTCTCCGTGGTTAAGTGCCCCTGGGTTCAATCCCTGGTACCAAAATAAATAAGTAAACTCTCACCTGACTGGCTGTTCTTGGATTCTTTGGCCTCAGTTTCCCTGCATTTTTACAGTGCTCTGCCTCGCCGAGACCTCCGAGTCTCCATGTGAAGAGAACATTCTTTGGCAGAAAGCTGAAGGCAGAGGGTGAGGTGACTACACCAGGAATCAGGAAACCCAGGTTCACCCCAGACCCAGCTCTGGTCTCGCTGGGTGACCCCATGCCAATCGCCTGCCCTCTCTGTGCCTCCATTTCCTCATCTTTGAGTAAGGGGCCAGCCCAGACTTTCTGATTCTGGCTGCCCTTGATTTCAGGGAGATGCAGGGGAAGCCCATGGGGTCCAGAGCTAGAAGCACAGATGGACCCTGAATGGTTACCACGGCTCGGCTCCTGTAGGTAGGGGGTCCGGCATTTCCTTGCAGGATCACGCCTCAGACACCCACCGTAACCCTTCCCGAGAGCCGGTGCCCACAGATCAATAGCTTGATTGGATGAAGGATGGGATGGGGGCAGGGGCGATGCAGCCAGGGTGACGGTCATTTTTCACAGCCCGCCTGTCCCTCCGTCTCACAGCGCCTCTGTGAAATGCCACCTGTTAAGGATGAGAAATGAGCGTCCCCACCCCCAAAAGATAATTTCATGCCAAGCCCTGACACCTGATGTTGAGAGCGCGGGGCTGATATTGTCAAGCAAGACGGATACCCAGAAGGTGTACGGTGGCAAAGGCTGGCTTTCTGTCTGAACAACAACAGCTAGTGCTCGTTGAATCGCTGCTGTTAACCACGCTTAATATATTACATATCTTTGAATCTTCACCACGTCCCCTGGAAGGTAGCTGCGACGCTGTGCCCATTTTACGGATGAGCGAATGGAGGCTCGGTTTCATAGATTATGAGTGGCAAAGCTAGGATTTGAACCCAGATCCGCCAGGCTCCGAAGGCTCGCTCTATTACTCTGTTTTAGTCAACTTTTTCGCTTCCGTGACTGAAAGGACCCAACCAGAACAACTGTAGAGGAGGAAAGGTTTCTTTAGGGGCTCACGGTTTCAGAGGTCTCAGTCCATAGAAGGCCGGCTCCATTCCTAGGGGCTCGAGGTGAGGAAGGACATCATGGCGGGAGAGGTTGGCAGAGGGAAGCAGCTCATGTGGTGATCAGAAAGCAAAGACAGGGGTCTCCACTTTCCAGGTACAAATATATACCCCAAAGCCACAAGGTCCCCCTCCTCCAGCCATACCCTGCCACTTCAGTTACCACTCAGTGAATCCCATCAGGGACTAATTCACTGATTGAGTTGAGACTCTCACAACCCAATCATCTGTCCCCTGAACCTTCCTCCATTGTCTCACATGTGAGCTTTTGGGGGACACCTTGCATCCAAACCATAACATGCTCCATGCTGACTGGAGCCTACCCTTTGTTTTTGGCACAGGGGATGGAACCCAGTGTCTCCTGCACGCTAGGCACATGTACCACCACGGAGCTACAAACCCAGTTCTTGTATCGAGACAGCATCTTGCTAAATTGCTGAGGCTGGCCTCCGACTTGAGATCCTCCTGCCTCAGCCTCCTGAGTTGCTGGGATGACAGGCATGAGCCACTGTGCCCAACCGAAGTTTCTTTTTAAGCTCCAAAACTTTTTTTTTCCCCCCACTAATTTGGACAGGTATTTTTCAAAAGAAGGACACCTTGCTTATGGAAACACAGAGTTGGAAAGTCACTTTTTATTCCTGGAAGATTGTAGGTGGTTAACTGGAGGTCTGTGGTCAGCCTGAGCGTCGACGTGGATGAACATAGGGGTGGGTCGGGGTTGGACGTGGTGTATGCTTTAATGTCTTTGATAGCCGAACCTCTTTCACCGTTCTGGCTGTCGGCTACCACATCTTAAAACTTGCAGGGCTCCCGCTGTAGCCACTAATAAGCACCCGCCGGGAAAGCCAGACAACCACGCTCCTTGGAGTTTGACTCTGAAATTAAGTGCTTTAAGAAGCAGGGTGGGTGGCCTTTGAATTATATATGTTTGCTACTCTGGGCGTTTTTACTTCATTTGGGGCCTCAGCTGAATTTTACATGATTCTGCCAGTTTGGGGAAAGATGATATTGACTTTGGCTTCAGACATACCAAAATGCAGATGCCGGGAGGGCGATACCACAGCCGTGTCTGAACTCAGAGCCAGGCTGGCCAGCCCCTGGCACCGGGCAGGGATGGAGACGTGCCCCAAGTGTCAGATACATGCACGATTTTGAAGGGTCCGTACGAAACCAATAAATGTTCAGCCTCTCGTGAACACATTTTGCATATTGATTATAGATACTCCCCAGCTTACAAGGGGTCCATGTCCCAAGAGTCATCTTAAGTTGAAAATACCATAAAAAATCGATGCCTTTCATCTGCGCAGCCTCCAGAGCATCACGCTGGGCCCCGCCTGCCTTAAACATGCTCAGAGCCCTTGCCCTTGCCCGGGGCTGAGCAGAACCAGCAGCTCAAAATCTATCTCATAACGAAGCACTGCCAGCTCATGTCTCTTCCGGATGCTGAACTGCCTGGGTGTATTTTGTATCATTATAAAGTTAAAAAAAAAATCATTAATTTGAACTGTATTGAAAGAACATTGGGATACATTGAATTGAATAACATACATTGTTAAGATGACTTTCACCCACTTCAATTTTCCTTTTTTTTTTTTTTTTTTTTGAGAGGGTCTCACCATGTTGCCCAGGCTGGCCTCGAACTCCTGGGCTCAGGCCATCCTCCCTCCTCAGCCTCCCACGTAGGTGGGACTATAGGCCAGCACCTACCACCACACCTGGCTCTCTCTTCTTTTTTCTTTTTCTTTTTTCTTTTTGCCATCAGGGATTGAACCCAGGGGCACTTAACAACTGAGCCACATCCCCATCCCCCTCTTTTTTGTGGTGCTGGAGATTAAACCCAGGGCCTTGTGCATGTGAGGCAAGCCCTCTACCAACTGAGCCATATCCCCCAACCCCCAGCCCTTTTATATATTTTATTTAGGGACAGGGTCTCCCTGAGTTGCTCAGGGTCTCACTAAGTTGCTGAGGCTGGCTTTGAACTCATGATCCTCCTGCCTTAGCCTCCCGGGCCCCTGGGATGACAGGTGGGCCCCTCCTCACACGGCTTCTCTTTTACTTTTTAATCTGGCTAGGAGAAGATTTTTAAAATTCATATATAATGAGGCGTGCGCCCTGGATAAGAGACTGCTGGTATAGATCCCGCGGTGGTGTGACCCGGGTGTCGGAAGCATGGGGGAGACAGGAGATTGTTCAAAGACACCTCCAGGTCCTCTGCTCGTCTCCATTTGGTCACGAGCCAGGCTGTCATTCTGTGCCTGCTGCATGTCATACCCAAGCTGGAATGGGGGTGGGTTTGGGCCAGGCTGATGGGCAACATGGTTGCCCGGATCCTTGGGCAGCGGGTGCAGGCAGCAGCTCTGAGGCGCAGGTGTCGGGAGTTGCGATCTTGGAGAGCTCGCTGCAGCGTGTGCAGGAGGGCCTAGAGGACCCGACAGGACACAGGGGCGGGCTTGAGCTGGCTCTGGCAGGAGAGATGCTGAACTTGGGGGGGTGGCGGCTACCCCTTCACCTGTCCTTAGCCAGAGTGTTCCCTCCTCCAGAAGGCCTTCCCTGGACACGGCAGCCCATGGCTGAATAATCCCTGTCGGGTGTAGCCAGTACCACCTCTTCTATTGGGCTGTGGTCAGTAGGTGCTCAGCAGCCACCAGGAAAGGGGTTTTTTTTGTGGGGGGGGGTACCCGGGATTGAACTCAGGGGCACTCGACCACTGAGCCACATCCCCAGCCCTATTTTGTATGTTTATTTAGGGACAGGGTCTCACTGAGTTGCTTAGGGACTTGCTAAGTTGCTGAAGGTGGCCTCCAACTGGCGATCCTCCTGTTTCTGCCTCCCTGGGATTGCAGGCGTGCGCCCCCGCGCCTGGCAGAGGAGCCTTTTTGCAGCTTCCCATGTTGGCCAGCACGGGCCTCTCTGTCCTCACGTGCATGCCCGCGAGCCGCCGGCTGCACCAGCCGTACAGCCCTGATATTATGGGATGCATACTATGATTCAAGATGAGACAGTGGCTGTAGAACTGTACCCTCCCGAGGGTCTGTGGCGCCGTCTTCCAGTTGTAACTCAGCTGTGCCGGTCTTTCCCGGTGACCCTGGGAGACCCGGCCACGCACAGCACGGGCGGAAGCCCCTTAGGAGAAGTCAGCCGCGGGGGGACCGCGCGCTTCGGGGGCCGCAGGAGCGGCGCCGTCCCGCTCAGCATTTTCTCCTGGTTAATTGACGCAGAAGCCCTGGGTGGCTCGCTGTCGGATGGACAATGCGGTCATCAGGATGCTTTCTTTGAGGTGCACGGCATTTCATTCGGCTGATTTCCGGAAGAAGCGCCTGTCCACTTTGTTTAGGGGGTGACTCGAGTGGCAGGTGGAGGGATCTTTGCAGATGCCCGCGGTGGGGCTGGGGGTGGCGGACACGGCCTGAGACGAGCACGGTGGACTGGGTTCCCGTGCTTTGGACAGCTGTCTTCGGGGTTCCACTGAGGACATTCTCAAAGGCAGTGAAGATAATTCTGCCTGTTTTTCTCTCTCCCTTTTTTTCCCGCCCACATTCTTTAGATTCACCCAAACCACCCGTCGCACCCAAGCCCAAGACGACCAGCCCGCGCACGCCCGGGGCGGCGCCCTCGCTGCCCGCCTCGCCCGGCCTGCACAGCCCCAGCTCGGCGCCCAGGGGCCCCAAGCCCCCCATCGCCCCCAAGCCCAGGCTGGCCGCCCCCAGCGAGCGCAGGCCCGGCGTGTGCCTGCGCGACAGCGTCGGCAAATGCCGCAACGGGCGGCTGCCCTGCGTGGACCGGGCGCTGGACCAAGGGCGCAGGTGCCACGCCGAGTTCTCGGAGTCGGAGACGGACGAGGACTACATCGTGGTCCCCAGGGCCCAGGCCAGGGAGGGCGCGCCCCTGGACGGCAGCGGGGCGGAGGAGGACGAGGCTGCGGAGGGGCCTCCCGGGGCCCCTGGGGACCAGGAACTGCAGGAGCAAGGGCGGGGGCGTGGCGCCCAGGACCCGGCTGAAGGGACACCCAGCGGAGAGGGCGAGGGGCGCCCAGGTCCCACGCCTGAAAACGAGGAGGACTGTGAGGATGGCCCGGGCACGCAGGAGCGGGGGTGCACGAGCGAGGAGGAGGAGGACAGGCTGGTGAAGGCGCACAACGCCTACAACCTGGGGGCCCGGGGGCCCTGGGACGCGGGCGACGTCTTGGAGGACGAGATCATTCTCACTCACGTGGACTCAGAGGCCCCCGCGGCGCCCTGCGACGAGCCCGAGCCCGAGCCCGAGCCCTCCGAGGCCCCTGAGGAGGAGGACGAGGAGGAGGATGGTGAGGAAGACCCCGTCCGCGCAGAGCCCGGGGGACCCCTCGAGGCTGGGGACTCCGATGGGGCCGCCCAGGACACTGAGCAGGACGCTGTAGATGCCAGCGAGGAGCCCCAGGAGGATGAGGAGCTGGCCGCGGACGTGCAGGGGCTGGAGACCCTTGCAGAGGAGGGTGAGGGCGGCCCAGGCGGCGGGGACCCGGTGGACCCGGAGGAGTTACCCGACCAGGGAGAAAGGGCGGCCACCCAGGAGGCGGAGGAGGGCCCCCTGGAAGGGGAGGACCCCGTGCAGGACGAGCCGGCCGAGGAGAGCTGCCAGATCATCCCTTTCGAGAGCGACAGTGTGGATGACTTGGTGACATCACTCACGGGAAGTCCCTACGCCTTCCTGCCCACCGAGAGCACCTCCTTTTGCAGCGAAAGCTGTTCTCCTGAGTCTGCGGAAGAATCGGGGCAGGAACCCACGGGAGGACCCTGTGCAGAGGAGGTCCCCGGGCCGCAGGGCGAGGCTGCGGAGGGGTCCTCGGTCCCCGATGTCGTGGTGGTGCCAGAGGACGAGGACGCCACCGACGACTCGCTGAGCAACCCCTACGTGCTGGGGGTGGGCCTGCCGAGCCCCGCTGTCCCTGGAGAAGGAGGACACTCGCCGGACGCGCCCAGTGGTCACGACGGCACAGAAGAGGCCAGCGCTGATGCTGAGGGCGGCCTGGTCCCCTCGGACAGGAAGAGCATGGCCCTGCGGGCCCGGCCCCACTCTGGCAAGGTGGCTGGTTATGTCCCAGAAACCGTCCCAGAAGAAACAGGGCCGGAGGCGGGGTCGTCGGCGTCGGGCCTCGGAGGTGCCACGGAAGAAGCGAGGACGACGGCCGCGCCCCTGGAGGGGACGCCCCTGGAGGCCAGCCGGGCCTGGCCCGCCAAGCCCAGAGCCTTCACGCTGTACCCGCGCTCCTTCTCCGTGGAAGGCCGAGAGGCTCCCGTCTGCGCGTACCGGGAGCCCGAGGGCGCCGCGCCCGACGAGCGCTGGATCAAAAGGAAGGACGACAACCTGTCCCTGCCCTGCGTGATCGGCTCCTCGGGCAGCTTCTCCCAGAGGAACCACCTGCCGTCCAGTGGCACCTCGACGCCGTCCTCCGTGGTGGACATCCCGCCCCCTTTCGACCTGGCCTGCATCACCAGGAAGCCCATCACCAAGAGCTCGCCCTCCCTGCTGATCGAGAGCGAGTCGCCCGACAAGACCAGCAAGAAGAAGAAGTCGTCCTTCAAGCGTTTCCTGGAGCTGACCTTCAAGAAGAAGACGGAGAACAAGGTGCACGTGGACGTCAGCCTGGCCTCGTCCAGGTCCTCCTCCGAGTCCAGCTACCACGGGCCGTGCAGGCTGCTGGAGATGGACCGGAGGAGCTTCGGGAACTCGCCCCAGCTCAAGTCCCGGGCGGGCAAGCTGCGGGCCTCGGAGTCCCCGTCCTCCCTGGTCTTCTACAGGGACGGCAAGAGGAAGGGCATCCCCCTGAGCAGGACGGTGTCCAGGGTGGAGTCCTTCGAAGACCGCTCCCGGCCGCCCTTCCTGCCCCTGCCGCTGACCAAGCCGCGGTCCATTTCCTTCCCCAACGCGGACACCTCGGACTACGAGAACATTCCCGCCGTGAGCGCCGACTACGAGAACATCCAGATCCCACCCCGCAGGCCCGCCAGGGCCGGCACCTTCACCAAGCTGTTCGAAGAGCAGAGCAGAGCCCTGTCCACTGCAAACGAGAACGACGGCTACGTGGACATGAGCAGCTTCAACGCCTTTGAGAACAGACAGCAGAGTGCGGACCAGGAAGCAGAAAGGTACTGCGCAATCACTCTTCTTTTCTTGTTGGGGAAACGCAACTGTCTGATGGGCAGCTTGGGCGGAGGGGGGTAGAAGGGACGCCCTCTGGCCTCAGGCCTAGTTCTTTCTCGCTGTGTGACATGGGGTGAGTGTCTTGACCTCTCTGAGCCTCATCCGTGACTTCACCTGTGAAATGGAACCCAGGTGGTCTCGCATGGGAGTGTTTGAGAAGATGTGTGTCTATTTTCTATGTCAGAGTTTTACATAAAAATGCCAAATCTGGTAAAGATCTGGTGATTATTTGGGGGAACGGTTCTCAAATCCTGGGTGGAGGGCTTTCCTACTCCTCTTTGGGAAAGTGACCAAGAGAGAAGGTTCGGGAATCTTGCCAGATATCTTTCACCATCGGGGAAACTACCCTGCCTTGACATTCATACCTTTTTATTGTGCAAATACACTCTGCCATTCAACAGCGAACTAGAAAATGCAATTTAAGTTGTTTAAAGAGCGCGCGGTGCCCTGAGCCAAATTTCTGAATGGAAGTCTTTAAGAGGCGCGTCCAAGACGGTGGGGTAACACTGACTCTTGAACAAGACGGGGGTTTCCTGACGCCACCTCCCCCAGGCGGACTGAATGCCTTCTGTTGGTCATCCCTGCAGTCATCGCCCAATCCGGTCGTTCCTGGTTCACCTGGGGGTGCTCCTCAAGGGCAGCCCGGCAAACCCCCTGCCACGTGCACTGTTTGGGGTCACCCAAAACCCAGTCCGGATGAGTGAAAAGCCCGAAGGGTAGTGATTGGAAAGGAATCCTCTGCTCCCTCCCCTGGCCATGCAGGAACTGAAATGACTCCTGCCCGGTGGCCACTGCTGGACACTCCTGGGGAACCAGCAATGAGGGGTAGGTCAGGATGGCTGTCGCTGGGGTAGAGGGGCCACAAGGACTGCATTCGGTTTATTCTTTGAGTATTTTACCTGGTCCCCTGCTCTGGCTCTGAGCCGTCCTTCCCCCCAGGTCTGGGGGAGCCTGTTGGCTGGTTCTTTCTGGGATGAGGGTTTGTTTGCCAGAGTGGGCAGCAGGCAGTGTTGGTGTTTAATTTGGAGAACGTGGACTTAGACATTCAGCAGCAGGAAGAGGCATTCATAGGCAGCCTGGGAGGGTTGGAGGAGACCCAGGCCTACCTCGTGCGTCCTTGAAAGAGCAGGGCCCAGCCTCGAGGCAAGAAAATCTCCTGGGGAATCACAACTCCATAGCTGAAGGGAACTTCATCCAGTCCTGCAGTGCAGGAGGAAACTGAGGCACCAGAAAGAAAAGAATTGCCTAAGGTCTCTCAGCAAGTTAGTGGACAAATCAGTACTAGGACTTTTTTTTTTTTTTTGACTCTTGATTCAGGAATTTGCAGTGAATATTGCAAAGGGACGCCAGGTCTGGTTGTGCAGGTTGCGTACTGCACAACCCCGAGGGCAACTCCTTCACCTTTGAGTCCATATGGGGCCCTGTTGCCTTATCCTGTACTTTGTCCAAAAAAAGAAAAAAAGAAATTAAACAAGACCCCTTTATACTAAGGGAATAAAATATCCAAGAAAACGCCAAAGCCACGGTACCTTGACTGACAGGTACTGTGTCGGCAGCTCTCCTTGCGCCAGCTCACATCTGACATTGCAGCCTCCGGCCTTGGTGGCGTGTCCTAAACCCTCAGATCCTGAATTTCAAAAGCACGGTTGTGCCACTCTGATGCGATCTTGCCGAAGGCCACAGTGACAGGGATAAATCTCCTGTGCAGGCACCACATCCTCCTGGACATCAATCAGTGAGCAGAGCCTTCTTCCGCCTTCCTGCCTAAAAGGGATGATGGAAAAGGAGGAGGAAAATCCCCGCTCGGGGCCAGGACAGGTCCGGGCCAGGGAGGTTTGAGGAGCTCCCAGGGGAGAGGCCTGAGTGACAGGTGTGGGGGCGGGGCCTGCTTCTCAGCCTGAATGGCCGCTTTGAATGTTGGGTCGGGGGTTGGGGGTGCAGCTGAACGGCGCAGGGT
Organism: Geosciurus inauris; assembly: GCA_004024805.1. Lineage (NCBI taxonomy): Eukaryota > Metazoa > Chordata > Mammalia > Rodentia > Sciuridae > Geosciurus > Geosciurus inauris. Next base: position 33,465 of record PVHX01001396.1, on the reverse strand, counting down.
CACACCGGATGGGGGGGCAGGTCCTTGTCCTTCCAGCGCCTGTCCTGACACACACCTTGCTTCAGTGTGAGCGACAGAAACAGAAGCCCAAACAAAGACCGGCAGCTCTGAAAGAGGGCAGGGCAGGGCCTCTGCAGACCTGGGTTCAGAGCCCGAGGTCCCGGAACGTGGGACCTTGGAAAACTTGGGGCTCCGGCCTGCTCCTTGGCAACGTGTGAGGTTGGAGGAGTTCTATTATTTCTAGACCATTCTGTCTATCTTCACATGATGGACTTAGTATTTTTCTTTAAGGCAAGTTCATCTTTTTTTTTTCATTTAAAAACATGCAAAGGAAACTCAGGGAGATCGGGTAACAGTATCAGTTGCCATAAATAGAAGGTACTTGTAAGAGTAAGATACAAAGAAGAATAAGATAGCCTGGGTAAGGCCTAGCCTGGGGGGTATTTCTTGCCAAGCTTGCGCCTTTTCTTTGCTAAACTGGGAGAGGCCTTGAAGTCATTCTGGCGGGACCCAGAGACTTTCCCCTCTTGGCGTCTCAGAAGGATTCCATAAGATGGAGAAGGAAGTAACTGGTGCTATGATTCATGGTCACCGAAGCCCGAGTTCTTTTCCCACTCAATGTATGTCCCTTCAAGACCGGAGCCAGGTGGTGACAGGCGCAACACCTGTCACCCCAGTGGCTCAGGAGGCTGAGACAGGAGGATCGCGAGTTCAAAGCCAGCCTCAGCAATGGCGAGGCGCTAGGCAACTCAGTGAGACCCTGTCTCTACATAAAACACAAAACAGGGCTGGGGACGTGGCTCAGTGGTCAAGGAATCCTGAATTCAATCCCCGCTACCCCTCTGCAAAACAAAACTGGAAAGGATATCACCGAATTCAGAGACTTGTGACCGGGCTGAGCACAGGTCAGGGTCTGGTCATGGATGAGAGTTCCTTCTCTGCAGCTGCTTCCTTTCAGACGTGAACACACAGATGTTAACATAACCACATCCCATCCTAACATACACGCATTTCTGTTATAAAATCAAATTGTAAAAATATTTATCTATTTTTAAGGTAGAGAAGGTTTGATCGTCCTCCAGTTTAAAACATATCCCCAGAATTTTTTTTTTAACTGAATGCAAAACAAAACAGAAAAAAAATTGTTTTGGCAGAGATCTAGTCCAACACCCTCACTATCCAAATAGGATGTCCTGTGTCCCCCGTCAGCCAGAATGCAGTCGTGGTTGCGGGAACCCAGTCTCTACCTCCGCATCCCCCGCAGGACCCCGACAGGTTGGTCACAGACTACAAGTTTAGTAGCGGAACGGGGGTCATTGGCAGTGGTGGGCTTCCCAGTGAACCGCCAGGCACCCCGCACCCATGCTGGGTAGCACAGCGCCAGGTGCTTTGCTGACACCTGTTAACGCCACACAGACCAGCTTGGAATGTCTCGTTGAAGTCCCCGTCACTGTCAGCTTGGTTTCTTGCCTGAAGCCGCATCTACTTGAACCCTTCAGCTGTGCACATCCGCACGGACCCGCAGGCCACTGTCCCGCGTGGTTTATCGTGACAACCTTCCAACTTACCATAAAGTCACAAGAGTCTCACGGTGAACATCCACCGGCCCACCCAGACCCTGCCACCCCACCGCGTTGCCGGGCTGGTGTCTTCTCACCCCTCTCCGCCCGCAAATGCGTCCTGTTCTTTTCTTGTGTTCATTTTTCTTTTTGGTGGCGCTGGGGATGGAACCCCGGGCCTTGCACAGCCTCGGCAAATGCTCCGCCACGGAGCTGCACACGCAGCCCAGGATACTGTGCCTGATGTGCTTGCAGTGGTTTCTTGTGCTTGCACATGAGTGTGTGTGCGTGTGTGCACGTGTGTGTGCACAGTGGCTCCGCACACACAATTTGGAGACAAGCTGCCCAGGTGTCAGCTGTGTGACCTGGGGCAAGTTACCGACCTGTCTGTGCCTTGCTGTCTTTTCTGGTGACAGAATGATAATCATACCAGCTTCGTGACGTTGTCCAGACCCATGAGCCAACACTGTTGGCACTGGGCAAAGTGATCTGTAAGCATTCTTAAGTGGCATGGTCCAGGTCACCTAGTGGTGGACATAGGATTCGGACTTGATTTGGGTAGAATCTAGGAGGGAGAAGCTGGTCCCTTTTATCCTGGGAGTGTCTGTCTGTCTGTCTCTCTCACACAGCCCCCTGCTCTGCCTGTGTCTGGCTAGGAGTTTGGGAGATCACATCAGACCGGTGGAAACGGGGTCACGAATTTGGGACAGGCACGGCGTGCACTGGGCAGGCATGGCGGGACCCCACTCTCCAGCCAGGAAAGCCTGGTGAAGTGACAGGCTGTCCTCTGTCACACAGATAGTAAGTGGCTAAAGAGGACTGGAACCCGAGACCGTCTGGCTGTCAGCCCGGGTGGTCTCCACACACACGCGCCCTGCTCCCCGTGGCTGGAGACACCGCCTTCCTGGAGTTCCTCATCCTGGGCGTCTCCCTGGCAGGACGCAGGTGGCACCGCAGTGGATGTCAGTCACTGGCCCAGGGGGCTTCAGGGAAAGGGGAAGGACACCGTCCCTTCTGTTCTGATGGCTGGTGACTCGGTGATGAAGTCAGGCTTTCCTGGGGCTTACGGATGTGGTTCTCAGAGGTGTCTTTCCTCACTCGGCCACAACGGGGACCGGCACCCTCCTGTGGGCACCTGTGCCCAGGGAGCTACCAGGAGCTCTCAGGAGCGTGTCACCTGTGGGGGATCCACGGCTCGTGAGGGGAGCATCCCCGAATCAGCTCAGGGGCAGCAGCCCGGAGCAGCGTGCCTCGCAGACACTGCGGCTGTCCAGGGTGAGCGTGGCGCGCTCTCTTCTGCTGGGTCCTGGGGCGAAGGCAGAGCCCCCCGTTGCTGCAGGACAGCTCCATGCACACACCCAGGAGGGCGCGGAGGGACAGCGTGTCGCAGCATGCTCCTGAGGGGCAGAGGGAGAACCCAGGTTCTGGAAGCTCATGGTGACACGTGAGAGGAGAGGGAGGTGGGCTAGGTCCCCCCGCTGGCACCCCCAGGGGTCACGGGGAAGAGGTGTCCCTGAAGAAGGGTCCAAGGAGTCCCTGGAGAGAAGGGGGAGCTTGACTTGGGACCAGCTGGGTTCTCGGTATGCGTGATGGAGAAGATTCCCGCACGCCCCAGACAGACAGCAGCTTGTTTAGGAAAGGAGGTGTTCAGGAGAGTCACCTTTGGGGAGAAAGCAAGGGATTCGCATCCGGGGAGAAGGTGGGCCACCTCGAGAGCGAGAGGTGCTTCAGGGGGCTCCCGGCTCTTCTTTTAAAGGAAACCTGGTGCAGGTGGGTTTGGAAAGGTGTGCAGGAATGTCAGTCCAGCGACCTCAAGGCAGCTGCTGGTGTCTTGGCCAATGTCTGCGTCCTTAGGCTGATATGCTCTTTGTTAGTTGATCAATAGGTAGCACCAGAAAGTTCCCTAAATTTTAGATTCCTCAGTATATTGTATCTCTATTTGGTAAATCTAGTTTTTTTAGGGGGGTGGGGGGTTGGTGAACAGGACAGGTAGATTTACAGATTTCTCAGGAATTTTGGAGAAACAGATTTGGAAAAGTGATGGGCTGAGAAGTGAGGAGGCCTGGAAAAGTATTCACAATGTCTGAATTAAAATCCTGTTTCCCAGCCAGGTGCAGGGGTGCACGTCGTAATCCCAGCAGTTTAGGAGGCTGAGGCACAGGCAGGAGGATCAAAGCCAGCCTCTGCAACTTAGCAAAGCCTTAACCAATTCAGTGAGACCCTGTCTCTAAATAAATTATTTATAAAGGCCTGGGAATGTGGCTTCGTGGTTAAGCACCCCTGGGTTCAGTCCCTGGGACCAAAATCATCATCATCATCATCACCCTGTTTTTTACTAGTAGGTATAGTGGCACACGCCTGTAATCCCAGTGATCCTGGAGGCTGAGGCAGGAGGATCACAAGTTTGAGGCCAGCCTCGGCAGCTTAGACCCGATCTCAAAAAAAAAAAAGAAAAAGAAAAATGACTGAGGTTATAGTCCATTAGTAAAGTGCCCCTGGGTTCAGTTCCTACTACCAAAAAGCAAAGATTTCATTTTCTTCCTTTTCTACCCATTTCTTATTTCTTCTACCCTACCTTAAATAGACTTAGCACCTGGGGGCAGGAAGAGGACTTAGACCCAGGTCATGAAATCCAAGATAGAAAATGCTCAGGACCCAAAGAGGAGGAGTCCAGGGGAGGCAGGATGGGGTCAGAGACAACTCAAGGAGGCCCCGAAAGGACAGGGGGGAACCTACCTGTGGAGGGAGGAGGCCAAGGTGAGGACTGGCCTTCAGTGGGGACGACTTCATCTTTGTTCAGAAGGCACCTGGATGGCCGTCTTCTGGAACCCAGTTCCCATCACCTGCCGACCCGGAGCCCATGTGGGTTGGAGGGTTAGGCTAACCTCACTCCTGGCCTGTTTTTCTAATTTCCACCTATTAGGTTGGAATGGCTAATCCCCTCCCTCGGCCAACACCCGCGGCCCCAGGGCCCCTGGGCTAGGTTGTAGGGACGCACCTGTCCTGTCTCCAGGGTCTTCAGTCTGAGAGGTACGCAGAGCCTCGTGAAACCCAGTGGAGAAGCCCGGTTGGTGGGTTGGGTGGACGTCCAAAGGGTGGCGGAGTGGGCGGCGGGGCGCTTGCAGGATCCTGGAGGCACTCAGGGTGGATCTTGGTGGAGCAGGAGTTTCCGATGGAGATTCAGATGGAGCTCGGCGCACGTGCCTGTGAGATTGGGCTGGGGGCCGGGCAGCTCCATGAATTTGGACATCAGCTCATGGGCAGTGGGTCACCATGATGGGGACCGTGCATGGGAACACAAGGTTGGCAGGGTGCATCCTGGAAGACTCCAAAAGACAGCGGGCACAGCACAGCGGGCACAGCAGCTCTGGAGAGGGCGTCTGCCTCTGCATTTCTGTTCCTCTTCTCTTATTGTTTTGGGGGGAGAGGGTACCACGGTTTGCTCTCAGGGACACTCGACCACTGGGCCACACTCTCAGCCCTATCTTGTATTTTATTTAGAGACAGGGTCTCCCCGAGTTGCTCAGCGCCTCGCTTTTGTTGAGGCTGGCTTTGAACTCACGATCCTCCTGCCTCAGCCTCCCCAGCCGCTGGGATGACAGGTGTGCGCCACCGTACCAGGCTCTTATTTCTCTTTGACACCCCATCCAGTGCCTGATAAATAAGATCAGATTTGGTTTCCAATAAAAGACATCTCAGGAAATCCCATGAATTCCATCTTTTCAAATCAAAGTTAACGGAGCGAGCCCTGGCACAAGAGAGGGTAACTGTGTCCAGTCCAGACCAAGGACAGTGGCTGCCGGTACCCTTGTGAAAGGCAGCACATAAACCCCGCCACGAGGCCCCTGTGCCATCCACCTGCGCCCCTAACGATGCAGTAAATACAGGATGTTGCTGAAGTGTTTCCCTGAGAGACTGAAGCCCAGTTTTTATTTGTTACAGCCGCGGACAGTCGCGCAGGCACCAGTGCCCACGCCGCCGTCTAACAAAGGTGATTCACAGCCCGAGTCTACATGGCACCCTGGAGGCGACCCTCCCGTGGATTAATTCCATGGGTGGCGGAGCCGCGCAGCTGGGTGTGTGGCCCGGCGCAGCCTCCCCGTTATTATTACGTTTCTGACAAATGAACTCACGCCGAGCTTTCATTACGTTTCACTGAAAGGACCTGCAAGTGCCATAAAAATTATTCTCATCTCAAGACCCTCACATCCGAACGCACGAGGCCGGGCTGCTTGTTGAAATTGACGGATGAGAATATTCAGTTTTTAATTTTCTGACTTAACGCAGGAGCGTCTGCAGCTGTTTCTGTGAGCCATCATTTTTAATTAAATGCAATAAAATTCACAGGGAAGGACCCTAATAAGAAAGCCGTGTCAGGAACGCACTTGGGGTGACATTTACCAGCGTGATATTAAGGACCACCTCCCGAACTATTTTTTTTTTTAACTTGGCGGAGCTCTAATGCAGATGACATCCTGATTACGCCTTAATCACAATGTGGTTTTGCCTTCAGAAAAGCAGGGGTCCCCCCAGCAGGGAGCTTGAGAGCAATTCTTGCTAATAGAGGACGGGAAGCGCCAGCGGAGGGCCTCTGTGACCAGCTGAGCCCCGGAGGAGGAGAGGCCTTTGTTCCAGCCCCAGTCTCCGTGGTCCTCCCACGCCCCTGTGCCTCATTTCCCCACCTGTCCAGTGGACACGAGCATGTCACTCGCGGGATGCAGCCAGAGGAAAGCCATCCCTGTCTGTCATGCGTCCGTCAGTACCTGGGTACCCAGTGTCCACAGTCTTGCTTGGTGGCTGCTCCCCATCCTTGGCCTGGCGGAGGTGCTGCTCCCCCTAGGGGGGCAGACAAGACATAGATAAAGAAACGAGCAAGCCAACAGGACCCCGTAGGTGGAGAGAAGAGCAATATGGTGGACAGTGACTGCTGGACGGGACAGTTCAGATGGAGTGGTCAGAGCAGACATTCAGGGGAGACCGGAGTGATGGTCAGACTCCCTCGGGAAAGGGTATTCCAGACAGAGGCAGCAGTGGGGACGAGGCCCTTTGTCCCCAGCCTGGAGGCCCGTTTGAGTTTCTTGGAGAGGCAAGGAGGCCGTGTGGATGGAGAGCAGAAAGCAGGGGGTTGGGGATAGGCAGAGGCCTGTGTGAAAGATTTGGGTCTCTGCCCAGCAGGGTGCATGCCTGTCATCCCAGCCACTTGGGAGGCTGAGGCAGGAGGATTGCAAGTTAGAGGCCAGCCTCAGCAATGCAGCGAGACCCTCTCTAAATAAAATATAAAAAGGGTTGGGGGTGTGCCTCACCTCAGTGGTTAAGTGCCCCATATCAAATCCCTGTTACCCCCCACCCAAAAAAAGGGATCTCAGGTGAATAAGATGCATTGGAGGGAAGTGTTCCCATCTGCCCTAGTGGGGATCTGCAGCGTCCCCCGAAGTCCCGCGTGTTAAAGGCTTGGCCCCAGCTTGGTGCTGCTGGCAGGTGGTGGAACCTAAGAGGTGGTACCTCGTGGATGTCTCCTGGCTCTCTGGGACCCCAGCTCCCTGGCCTAAGGTGACAGCTTGGCCGCACTGAGATACGCTGCCTCTGGCCCAAGAGCAAGGGGCCCACCAGCCATGGACAGAAACCCCCCCAAACCATGACTTTTCTCTTTGCAAGTCAGCTGTCTCCGGTGTCCCTTACAGTAATGGAAGCCGTGAGCGCAGAACTCGCCCCGTTCTCTGAACTCCTCAGGCCGTTGCTGGGGGCCTTTTCTACTTGGGGCTGCGTCAGCCAATAACTCAAAACCAGCACAATACTTGCTACTGAGGAGCATCCCCTGGGTATGTGGAGGTTTGGGTTTAGGTCCCAGGTCTGCCCTGGGCTGTGTGATTTTGAGCACGTGGGTCTCAGGTCTATCTGCTACCTGGGTCGGCTCTGAAATGGTCTGGGACCGTTGAGTCCCCTGAGTGCTCACTCAAGAAGCCGTAGTCTAGGGACCTCAGAGAGGAGTCTCGCCTGGCCACGCAGAAGGGAGGGAAGCAGGTGATGAACCTGGGAAGATTCTTCAAAATAAACAAGTGGAATTTGGACCTGCATTTCCTGTGTGCATGGATTTGTTCTGTGAGCAAGTAGGTAGCTCCCAGCAGTTTAGGGCAAGGAGCACCAGGATCAGCTGGTACTTCGTCACAGTCATCAGCCAGGCAGGGGTAGAAGGGAAGAAAGGAAGCCTCTGCACCAGGAACAGTGGTGCACACCTGTAATCCCAGTGGCTTAGGAGGCTGAGGCAGGAGGATTGCAAATTGGAGGCCAGCCTCAGCAACTTAGACCCTAAGCAATTTAGCGAGACCCTGGGGATGTGGCTCAGTGGTTAAGTGCCCCTGGGTTTAATTCAAAACAAACAAACAAGAAAAGGAGACTGACATACCCAGAGGTTAAGGGTTAACTAAAGGACCTAAGGTCAAAGAGGTGGCCGGCAACAGAGCCAGACTTTTAAGACCTAGTCAGTCACCAGTACCCGCCCTCTATCATGCCGCGAAGTTCCTTTTCCCTTTATGTACATCATTTCATTTAATTTGCTAAATGTCCCTTTGGGGGTAGTTATCCAGTTTTATTTTTTTTAGCAGAAGAGGAAACGGAAGTTCAGAGTGGTGACATGATTTGTAATCCAGTAATCATTGGAGTGAGGACCAGAGAGAGATCATCTGTAGATGTGGTTCTTCCCTCTTTCTGGCAGCTCCCTAACTTGTCCCCCGAACCCCAGCCCAGATGTCCAAAGCGGGCGTACATGTCGTGAACGCTCAGGATATAAAGGCCCTGATGCACTCCGAACGGGGCAGCGTGTGGTGACCGTCCACTAGCTGAGGTGCACGCGGCCAGGGGTGATGTAACGACTATATAGAGAGAGAACGGCTCGGGCTCGGCCGTGACAAAGGGTGATATTTTGCAGAAGGTGAAGGCACCCTTCAGCCGCCCGGTGCTCAGGAAGGGCCCTTGGGGATCCTCCCAGGATGCCACTCATGATTTCTGAGTGACAGATGAACACGTTTCATCTGGTTCCTTGAGAAGGCCCCGGGATGGCGGCCCTGGAGGGGTGCGGGCAGCGCTGGGCCGGGGCTGGGGAGTTCTGAGCTCACAGGGAGTGTGGCCGGGCGCCCCTGCCTTGGAGAGGCGTCTCTGGCTCTGCTCCTGCGGGGCGAGTGCCTGGGCGGAGGCTGTCTCTGGGCCGTGGCTGGTCTCCATGTAAACACACCCTTGCTCTGCATTGTGTGGGGCTGGTCCCCAGCCCTGGACGGGGCCCAGCGGAAACTTCTCAGGGGTCAAGGTGTGACCTGAGAACTTGCAGTGTCAGCCTGGCTTGCATGATTTTGATTAAGAAGAAGAAGAAGAAAACACATTGAAAAATCTTGCCTTTCCGAATCTGCTCAGGGACCTTGGGTTGTGCTGTGCTGTGAGATTCTCCTGCCCTGTAGGGGGACCAGCAGGACCGCCCTGGGGCCAGAGGGCTCCCCCTCACGCTCAGTAATGAAGCCCAAGGGGCCGGACCCCAGAGTCTGTCAGGACCTGAGCGGGTCCGGGGGCTGAGCTGTCGGGGTCATTTGCAGCTGGGCAGATGAGGTCCTCGGCTCCGAGGCCAGCTCTAAAGGGTGCCTCCTTGGTGCAGGGAAGTTTCAATGGCCAGCGCCTGGGGCTCCCTCATGGCTCAGGCCCCTTGGTTTCCAGACCTTCTGTCGTAACAGGGTCCTTTTCCAGATGTGATCGTACTTGGAAAATTTCCCCAACATAGAAGGTCAGGGCTGCTGGTCACGATTTACTTTCCAAAGTCGCGCTTTGAAACTCTTAGTGGGAAGCCAGTTAACAGGATTGCGTGGTGGACAGAGATCTTGAAAACTGGGCATTCCGGATCGCAGTGCCTCCGGAAGGGCAGTGGTTGTCAGGAGTGGGACGTGGCAGGGGCTGAGGGTGTCCTCTAGGGTCACAAGGCGGAGTTCAAACCCCAGCTCTGTTACTAATGAGCTGTGTGTCCTTGGGCAAATTACTTAACCTCTCTGTGCCTCAGCCTCTTCATCTGGTAAAAGTAAAGGAAGTGACACTAGCTACCTGGGAGGGTCCTAGTGAGGGTGGAGTGGGTCACCACTTGCAGAGAGTTTCACAGGAGCCCGGTGCATCGGAAGTGCTCCACACACTCCCGACACACTTTATTATAATTTACACTGTGGTCAGAGTGTGTGTCCGTGAAATTCAAAGCGGACACCCGCACGGGCCGAGGGTTTCTGAGGAATGTGATTGGAAAACCTCTCCCTGTCTGGTGCCATCGGGTAGTAGTCTTTTTTTTTTTGGCACCGGGGATTGACCTCAGGGGCACTCGACCACTGAGCCACATCCCCAGCCCTATTTTGTGTTTTATGTAGAGACAGGGTCTCACTGAGTTGCTTAGCGCCTCATCCTTGCTGAGGCTGGCTTTGAGCTCGCGGTGCTCCTGCCTCAGCCTCCCTAAGTGCTGGGATTACAAGCTTGTGCCACCGCACTGGGCTTAGTCTTTTAATAAGACCCGTCTGTCTGCCGGGTGTACATATTTATAAGTCTTTTCTCACCAGTAATTCAGTCAGTGGCTCACAGAACCCCGAGCCAGGCACCGTGGGGGAGGCGGAGGGGGAACTCCTGCCTGTCACTCAAAAGCAGGTCATTTGTGCTGTTGAGGGCGAGAAGCTCCCACTTTGGCCAGTGGAGAAGCCATTTGAGGGTCAAATACCGTTGAATCCTAAATTCCTGGATTACATCCCTTGCTTTATTTTTTTTTCTTCCATTATCTGTTTTACAAGAATGGAAACTAATTTAACAGTGTAAACGGGCAAAGAAAGACACGTAGCCAGCCTCCACTTCCTGCCACTAGTCACTGTTCTAGCACTGATCCAGTTCACAGGTGAGGAAAGCAAGCCTCCGTCATATTGTGTGGCAGAGGAGACAGACCAAGAACCCCGAGCACAGAGCCCCGAGCCGCAGGTTACATGCTGGACTTGAGCTGTCCTTTCTTCTGGCCTTAGGCCAATGTGTCTGTGCAGAGGGACTGGGTGGCCCCTGGGCAGAGAGGCTGGATAGGAGGAGCTTTTTGTAGATCTGAAAGCTGGTTTAAAAAAAACCCAGAAAGTAGTTGGGCATGGTGACGAGCAGCTGTAATCCCCTACACCAGGGAGGCTGAGGCAGGAGGATCGCAAGTTGGAGGCCAGCCTCAACAACTTAGTGAGGCCCTAAGCAACTTAGTGAGGCCCTGTCTCAAAATAAAATATAAAAAGGGCTGGGGATGTGGCTCAGTGGTTAAACACCCCTGGGTTCAGTACCCAGCACCAAAAAATTCATTCATTCATTTTTTTTAAAAATAAAGACTTAAAAAGAAAACCCAGGACGTTTTTAATGGCAGCTATGACTTTGTGCGCTGCCTCCGAGAGCTTGCAGAGCTTTTCCATACTGTGAGCTCCATCCATTCTCCCAACATCCGCTTTCTTGGACATGATTAAAAACAAAATGCAGGGCTGGGTTGTGACTCAAGGGTGGAGCGCTCGCCATGCATGCGTGAGGCACTGGGTTCGATCCTCAGCACCACATAAAAAATAGATACCGTGTCCATCTACAAATTTAAAAATATATTTTTAAAAAAATTGTAAGCAAAGACCTCAAAGAAATGGGAGCACACGGGCCTGGCAGACGGGGACAGGTCTCGGAAGGGGAAGGGGAGCCCAAGCCAGGTGCTTGGGGCAGAGCCTGGCCTGTCGCGCTCTGTGAGTGTGGTTGTTGTCATTGTAGCTCATACCAGGCATGAATCTGAGGAGGGGGCCCGAGTGTTGGGGAAAAGCCAGGACAGGGGCCAGCAAGGAGGAGCAGACGGAAACAGAGACTGCAAGAGTGTGGTCCAGGATCACACAGCCGGCAGGCGGCACGGTCAGACCCAGAAGTTGGGCATCTGCTGGGAAGCCACCATCCTGTGGCTCGTGGAGGTGGCAGGAGCCATCCCTGGTACTGCCCGGGGTGGGCTGCGGCAGGTCACAGGCCACACCTGAGGCAGTGGCCCCCAGTGATAGCCGGGAAAGGTGATGTCATGCGGCTGGGGATTGTTCCGGGCCGGCTCCGCACCCCACCCCACCCGGGAAGTTCCTCAGGGTGCTGCAACTGGTTTCCAGGGAGGTCCCTGGTCCAAGCCCAAGTTTCCTTGCTGGCCCGAGGCCCAAGGTCAAGGCTGGGTTCCGAGCTGGGGAGTGAGTCAGTGGTTCAGCGAGACCAGGAGTGGAGGCAGCTGCTCGGCCTCCCTGATGTGGAGCCTCCTCCCTCACCTCCATTTCCCAGGAACCTGGAGGGTCTCGACTCAAGAGGTCTGGAGCCGCCCTGCAGCCCAGCCACACCCGAGTGCTCCCTGGCGCTGTGTCTGGATGACTGGGCTTTCGACCCTCCCTGGCCCCCAGCCTGGAGGGAGGGCGCCCAGGCTTGCAGCTGGCGGAACCCCTTCACCGTGTGGAGGAGAGGCCGCGGGGCCAGACTGGACTTGGGCCCCCAGTCACCACACTGCCAATGCCATGACCCCCAGCCGCACTGCCAGCCGCACCAGGGCAGGGCCACAGAGGGCTCACGTCTGCGTGCCCCGTCCTTGGCAGAGGGAGCCTGGGCTCCAGCTGGTGCTCAGTAAGCCTGCTGGACGGGCAGATCTGCGCTGGAGGCCCAGAGCCCCGGGCGATCTCAGGGCAGCCCTGGCCCTGGTGAGCTTTCCCGCCCCCCGCCCAGGGCACTTAACCACTGAGCCACATCCCCAGCCTTATTTTGATATTTTATTGTGAGACAGGGTCTCACTGAGTTGCTGAGGGCCTCCCTAAGTTGCTGAGGCTGGCTTCGAACTCGCGATCTTCCACCTCAGCCTCCCGAGCCGCTGGGATGGCAGGCGTGCGCCACCACCCCAGGCCTGTTGAACTTGACCTTTCTGTGTGGTGTTGAGGAAGGAGCCCAGGGCCTTGTGCGTGCGAGGCAAGCCCTCTACCAACTGACCCATATCCCCTGCCCGCCCCTTGAGCTTTGATTGGCAGATCCTTGCCATGGCCCGTGGTGGCCCTCGTGGACACAGACACACAGTGCCCGATGGCAGCGTCACTCATTTTAAAGTCGGCCGAGCACAGCGTCGGCAGAGCTGCAGGGGGCGGCCCTGGCTCGCTGGAGACCAGAGAGGACCTCTGCCCAAGCGAGTCTGGGCCGTGGTCCTGAGGCAGGCAGACTCTCCCTGGTCGGGGGAGTCCAGAGAGGGGAGGGTCAGGAAGGGGCAGCAGCGTGCGTGGACACCAGGACCTTGTGACAGGTACAGTTGGCATTGACCTTTCACAGATGAGGACAGGGAGCCTCCGGGTAAGGGTCCGGCCACCCCAGCGTCCAGGGGAGAGACCGGGAATTGCACACAGATCTTCCTGGCTCCGGAGCCTGGTGCCCTTTTTCCTCCAGGCTCTGAGACAAGGCAGGAAACCCACGCTGGCCGCTGTGACTTCATGGTGTGTGGGCAGAGCCCCACTGCCTGCCTGGGCCCGACAGACGCCGCTCCTTCCTCACACCTGAGTCCTTCCTCTGCTCACTGGGTGCCTCCCGCCTGCCTGTGTGTGGCTGCCTGTGCTGTCTGAGCCTCTGTTTTCTCAGCTGCAATGAAGCAGCCGGAGGCCACGGCCTTTCAAGGTTCCAGAGCATCTGTGAATGTTTTTTTTTGGTATCCGGGATTGAACCCAGGGGCGCTTAACCACGGAGCCACATGCCCAGCCCTTTTTATTTTTTATTTAGAGACAGAGTCTCACCAAGTTGGTCAGGGCCTCACTAAGTTGCTGAGGCTGCCCTCCAACTTGTGATCCTCCTGCCTCAGCCTCCTGAGACGTTGGGATTCTAGGCATGCACCACCGCGCCCAGCTCCATTTGTGTGATTTTTGTCCCACGTGAGTCTGACCCTTAGAAAACATTTGTGAGCCTTGTATTTAGAAAGACCTATTCAAATCAGCCAGGCCCAGTGGCACATGCCTATAATCCCAGGGATTTGAGAGGCCCAGAAAGGAGGATCACAAATTCAAGGCCAGCCCAGGCAACTTAGTGAGAACTTGTCTCAAAATAAAAATAAAAATGGAGCCCAGTGGTAAGTAGCCCAGTACCCAGGGGGGCTGGGGAGGGAAGAGAAATATTCAAATCGACTTCAAGAGTGTTTGCTGGGCATCTACTACGTGCAGTTTCCTGCAGGATTGGGAGCTGGGAGTCAGAGGGAGGCGGAGCCACAGCTAAGAGGAGCCTGATAGGAAAGGCACCCCATTCTGGTAGTACCGCAGCAGCCACGCACCTCGGGGCACACCTTCCCTGAGCTGCCTGCAGGGTTAAGGAGGACTTTTGAATCAGGCGTCAGGGGCAAGGACCTGTCTGGAAGGCACAGAACGGCAGAGAGGGCATTGCAAACCGAAGGGACAGCCTGCACAAGGACACCCTGTCCTGGAGGGCCTCAGTGCTCCAAGGCTGAGGACGGGCGGGTGCCCCGGGGGCGCACTGCTTGCAGTAAGAAGTCACAGGCACTGGTTGCAAGCCCCAGGCATACAGAGGCCGAGAGCCAGCACTGGTCAGCACGCGGGCGGCGGGGCCGGGACCTGCTGCCTTTGTTGGAGTGTCCCCTGCCCTTTTCAGCCTAGCCAAGTGTGGTGGCTCACGCTTGTCATCCCAGCACTTAGGGAGGCTGAGACAGGAGGATCGCGAGTTCCAAGCCAGCCTCAGCAATGGCGAGGCACTAAGCAACTCAGTGAGACCCTGTCTCTACATAAAACATGAAATAGGGATGGGGAGGTGGCTCAGTGGTCGAGTGCCCCTGAGTTCAATCCCCAGTACCAAAAAAAAAAAACATGTGGTTAGTTATGAGGCTGCCACCCCGTCGGGTTGGGGAAGGGGAGACTGGGACAGTGTCTTTTGAAGCTGGGTGCCACCTGCCTGTCAGTCATGCCTGGAGAGGGCGGGGGCTCAGGAGGGCGTCCTTCCCAGCTGGTCCTGTGTCCTGGCGACAGGCATGCACCAGCTCCCTTGAATGGGCCAATCAGAGCTAATAGCTGCAGGGAAGGCTTCCTATTCAAGAGGCCTTGGCTGTGGACCAACCCGTCCCTAGGTTTTGTGGCCTTTTGGAATGACCATCTCCATCCTTCCAGTCCTATCCGTCTCTCTGGGGCTGGTGTGGGGATCCAGTCCAGCCCCGCGGAGACTCACGTCCTCTCACAGAGATGGACGCAGGCTGGGAAATATGTGCAGGCTCCCTGGGAGTCTCCAGGTCTGAAGCGATGGGTCACGATCACGCAGCACGGTGTTCATGGTGTCCTGCAGTTCAGCGGGCTCGGAGCTCAGGTCCCCTCTGAGAGCAAGAACTGGCCCGGGGAAGGACCCTGTTTGACATCCAGCTTCTTTGATTCTCTGCTGCTTACTGTGAAAAACCAAATTTATTTATTTACTTTTTTTTGTCCTGGAGATTGAACCCAGGGATGCTCTACCCCTGAGCCACATCTGCAGCCTTTTTTTTATAAATATTTTTTAATGGTCAAGGGACCTTTATTTTATTTATATACGGTGCTCAGAATTGAACCCAGAATGCCTTACACATGCTAGGCAAGTGGTCAACCACTGAGCTATAACCCCAGCCCTTTTTATTTTTTTTATTTTGAGACAGGGTCTCGCTGAGTGGCTGAGGCTGGCCTCCAACTTGCGATCCTCCTGCCTCAGCCTCCAGAGTTGCTGGGATCCCAGGTGTGCACCACCGCACCTGGCTTCCCCATGTAACCTCCTTGCTCCATCTACTTCCTGGACCTCATTGACAAAAGCAAGGGTTTCGCTGAGTGATTTCTAAGGCCGTTCTGAGTCTGGGATGGCACACCTACTTTCTGGGGCGGCGGCTCACCTCCTGCTTAGTGGCTTAAGACAGCATTTAGTTTTGTATCTCACAGAAGTCCAGTGTGCTCAGCCGGCTTCTCTGCTTTCATAGAACAATGTGGGGTTAGGTTGGACCTGTGCACACCATCTCCCCCTCATAACATCTGCGACCTCAAGTATATCTGCAAATCCCTTTTTTACCATATAATGCAAAATCTTTTTTTTGTTCCAGGATTAGAATATAATTTTTTAAAGGTACTAGGGATTGAACCCAAGGGGTTCAAAGCCACATCCCAGCACTTTTTATTTTTTAATTTTAAGACAGGGTCTTGCTAAGCTGCTGAGGCTGGCCTGAACTCACAATCCTCCTGCCTCAGCCTCCCAAGACTGAGGTGCTGGGACTAACAGACATGTGCCACCATGTCTTGTGAACAGATTTTTTTGATGGTCGTCGTCTTCTTCTTCTTCTTCTTCTTTGGTACTGAATTGAATCCAGGGGCCTTAACCACTGAGCCATGTCCTCAGCCCTTTTTATTTTTTTTTATTTTGAGACAGAGTCTCACTGTGTTCCTTAGGGCCTCCCTAAATTGCTGAGGCTAGCCTCCAACTTCAGAGCCTCCTACCTCAGCCTCCTGAGCCACTGGGATTACAGGCATGCACCACCATGCCCAGCCGTTTTTTATGTTTTATTTTGGGACATGGTCTCACTGAGTTGCTCAGGGTCTCACTGAGTTGCTGAGGCTGCCGTTGAACTCACGATCCTCCTGCCTCAGCCTCCCAAATAGCTGGGATTATAGGTGTGTGCCACTGCGCCTGGCCAAACATAGGAAATTTCATTGAAGTGTAGCAGAAAGGATTTAGGCAAGACTTGAGGGTAGTTTTTGATTGGGAAAGGGTTGGTCAGTACCCAGAAGGGAAAAGCCTGGGTTTCCAGCTCCTCCCCTTCCCTTTCTTCAACCCCAGGAAGTGAGAAACATATAGGCTTCACCCACAAGATCTGCCTCCTCACTGGGTGGAAGCTGGTGGAATTCATCTTGCTTCTTTGAGTCACAGGACATGTGACTGCTGACCTCACAGAACAGAGAAGATCAAATGGGACTTTTTTTTGGGGGGGTGGGGGGAGTACCAGGGATTGAACTCAGGGGTACTCGACCACTGAGCCACATCCCCAGCCCTATTTTGTGTTTTATGTAGAGACAGGGTCTCACTGAGGTGCTTAGCGCCTCGCCGTTGCTGAGACTGGCTTTGAACTCGCGATCCTCCTGTCTCAGCCTCCCCAGCCGCTGGGATTACAGGCTTGCGCCACCGCGCCCGGCTCAACTGGGACTAGTTTGCCAACAGTGCCTGGTCGACCTTAAACGATTTGCAGATAGCAGATGGGTTTGTGACCTGGGACTTGCGGTGCCGTCTGGTGGTCCCAGAGGGCGTGGCTGCCATGGGACCATCTCTCCTCCTCCAGGGTGTGCCCCGCCCCCCATGATGATCCCACCGGCCAGTGTCTAGAGGCCACCAGGGCAGGATCCTGTCTAGGGTGCCACAGCCCAGGGCCACGGATTCGGGCCACAGAGGAGGAAACTTATTGGAATAGTCCAGCCAGTCCATTTGCATTCAAAAAACTCATTTTTAAAACATGTTTTATACAAGGTCACCTGCACTCCAGACGTTGGGATCTGCAGGGAAAGACTGAATCTCACGCCACCGACCTCCTGCGGGCCAGCCCCTCCGCACGCATGCGCGCGCGCACCCCTCTCCCCGAACCCTCGACGTTTTTCGAGATAAATGGAAGCAGACTGAAGACACTTGTGGACCTAGGCTATGTCCCCTTGGAGACTGTTCCCTCTCAGGTCTGCCTGTGTTCTCCACAAGGAATTTGGCTACCCAGTCGCCTGATGACTGGTACCTAGTTGTTCCCAGTGCAGTTCTAGAAATGCTGCGGCCCCTAGCTTCTCGCTTATCCATACGCATGGACCAGTGTACTCGGAGGTAAAGCCACGTTGATAACCAGTCCCACCGTGCTGGCCTGATGGCTGTTAGCCCTGGGGTGTGTTTTGCTCTTTTGTGAGTAGATGTAGGCTGTGTGATATGGATGTGGTCCCGTCCAGCAGAAAATCTCTCTTTTTTTTTTTGTACTGGGGATTGAACCCAGTGCCACTTAACCCCTGAGCCACATCCTCAGCCCTTTTTATATTTTATTTAGAGACAGGGTCTCACTGAGTTGCTCAGGGTCTCACTAAGTTTGCTGAGGCTGGCCTCCAATTTTATGATCCTCCTGCCTCAGCCTCCTAAGCCACTGAGAGTTCAGGTGTACACCACCACGCCCTGCAGAAAGTCTCTTATGTTGGCTGGGAATGTGGCTCAGTGGTACAGCACTTGCCCAGCAGGCATGAGGCTCTGGGTTGCATCACCAACACTGCAAAAGAAACAAAACAAAACAACAGTATGTGTATTGTTTTATACACACACACATACATGCACATATACATATATGTGCGTATGTGTATGTATGTATACGTATGTGTGTGTGTATATACTTTGCCCCAATCAAATCCTATTTATTTAAAAAAATTTTTAAAGATCTCTTATCTTGCTTATTCTGCTTGAGTTTCTATTGCCTTTACCTATATAATTAAATAACTCACTAAACTTACTAAATTAATTAAACCACCATGACTTATTTCCACTGGATGCTTTCCTGCAGGAGAGGTGGGGGTGTTTTGTGCCGCTAGACCGTTCCTTCTTAAGAAGGGCTGCACCCGCCGGAGCCTCCTGGGCCGGCTTTGTTGGGGGACCACCTGCTCTGGGAACCGAGTTGCACACTAAAGGGTTATGAAACAGAGCTTTAATAAGGGTGAAGCCAGAGCGGGCGCGGTGGCTCAAGCCTGTCACCCCAGCACTTAGGGAGGCTGAGACAGGAGAATCGAAGTTCAAAGCCAGCCTCAGCAACGGCAAGGCGCTAAGCAACTCAGTGAGACCCTGTCTCTACATAAAACACAAAATAGGGCTGGGGATGTGGCTCAGTGGTCGAGTACCCTGAGTTCAATCCCCGGTACCAAAAAAAAAAAAAAGAGTGAAGCCGGGCACAGTGGCACATACCTGCAATCCTAGTGATTTAGGAGGCTGAGGCAGGAGGACCGCAAGTTAAAGGCTGGCCTCAGCAACTTAGAAAGGCCCTGTCTCAAAATTTCAAAGAAGTAAAAAGAGCTGGGGATGGGCTTAGGGGTAGAGCACCCCTGGGTTCAATCCCTGGTGCAAAAAAAAGAAAAATAGAATAAAGTGGGAGACAGTGGGAGCTGCCATCGTAAGGTGCTGTCCCAGTGCCCTGGCCAGTTACCATCCCCAAGCCCTTGTTCCCACAGGCGTGGCGTGTGCTGAGGGAAGGCCCAGGGCAGCGGGCCACCCACAGCTCCACCCTGGCTCGTGAGCAGACGAGGTGTGAATAATTCAAGATCCTCAGACCCGGAGAGGGTTGCTGGAGGAGGAAGCCGAGGAACAGGCTTAGTCAAGGGTCGCACTGACTTTTCTTTTCTCTTTAGGATAAGATCTCAGAAAAGATAGGAGGAAAAGTCACCTCTCTCCCTTATCTAGAAAGGACACACACGGGGGGGGGGAGCAGTTCTGAGTGGCAGCAATGTGACAGCGGAAGGAAGCTCTGGGGGAGCTCAGGGACCTGGCCCCGAGCTCGGAGCTGCTGGGCTCAGAAGGCCCTCCCACGGGGCGGAGGCAGCGAGGACCCAGGCAGCTGCTGCGCTCCAGATGTCCCTGGAGGGTGGTGTCTGCTCTGCACGGTGTTCAGCCCGGGGCTGCCGCAGCTCGCTGGAACCCCGTGCACTGCACGTCCCCACGTCCCCGAGTAGAAATGCCAAGCTGTCCTCAAACCAACCCCCGGCATCCCCGCCAGGCCCCTCCGCCAGCTCCCTCCGGGGATTCCAAAGGGAGCGTCTCCTTAGACCACAGGACCTCATCCACGTCCCCTGCCAGCTGGGCTCACAGCCAGCTGCCTGGGGATGGAAAGCCTTCCCTGGGGCGTCCAGAAGCTTCCAAGCGTGGCCTCCTTCCCCAGCCCCAGAGCACAGTTACAGGCACAGCCACCGGTCACAGAGCGATGTAGGGTCTGACCTCTGACTGGAGCCCCACGCTGGGCCTTTCAGGCTTATAAGGGCACGGACCCCCTTTCTGCAACCCAGCTGTGCCCTCAGGGTCCCCAGAGTGCACCTCGGGGCCTCTCACTGGCATCGGGACCCATTTCTTCCCTGCTATCTGATCCCCTCAGTGTCCCTCAGAATCGGCCTCGCCCCCTCCTCCTCGCTAGCATTCAGACCTCAGGACCTTTGCACATGCTGTGCTTTGTGTTCAGAGGCCCCCTTCCCTCCTGGATGTCCAGATCCTCCTGGGGGAACAGCCGGGCTCATCTTAAACACCACCTCCTCCTCCTTGAAGCCTTTGTCTGACATTTTCCAGGAATTTACCTGCCCTTTTCCGTTTCTCCCGCAATTCCTTTGTCTCCCTGTTGCGTGACCCTGACTATGTTCTCGTGTCACAGTCGCCCCCACTATCCAGCCCGGCCTTGTCTGCTGGGCACCGTGTGGCGTGTGCAGAAGGGTGGCCGGCAGGCGGGCGGGAGCGTGGGTGTCCCACGCGGGTCTGTCCGTGCGTGGTGTCCCCCCTCGGAGACGGCCAGCTCCGGCGGGCTGCCGCGGGAATGGACAGCAGGAGCTCTGTGTCTTTCCGCATTTGTTAAGTGTATCCAATCCAGTCTGGTGTTTCTCATCCTGAATCTAAAAATCGCCACATACTTGGTCTTTCTGCAAAGGAAAGAGAATCCGGACGCCTGTGGTGTTCACGTGGGGCGTGTGATTGATGCATTTTCCCTTTTAGACCCTGGATGGAAGGCAGAGTCCCCAGCCCCGGCTTGGCACACGCTGGGTGCTCCACAAATAGCCAGCTGGAGGGCCCCAGGAGCCACGGCATAGGAACCCCTGGGCCCTGCGGCTGCCCAGCGCGTCCTGTGCACGGGCACAGGACGTTAGACCCCACCACGGACAGCCCCCTGCCCCAGGGCCCTGCAGAGCACCCCAGCAGGCCGTGCAGCCGGGCACGGGGACCTGCTCCCTTGACGAGTGGCTCCAGCCATGCAACTCCCCTGCACGAAGCAGCAGCCCAGTAGGAGAAGGCAGGAGGGACGCTTGGCACCTGGCCCTGTCCATGCCCGAAGGACCCTCCCAGCTAACTTTTATCCTCACGGCAACCCTGGGGGCTGGAGGGAAGGGATCCCTGGCCCCACCTGACTGGAGAAGAAACCGAGTCCCAGAAAAGAGAGGTGGCCGGCCAGGATTGCAGAGCCGGGGGTAGGGGGCTGGGATTTGAACCTGGATCTCCTCACCCATTCTGCTACAGCGTTGGACGGGGTGGCTCATGCCTGTCATCCTTGTGGCTCAGGAGGCTGAGACAGGAGGATCGCAAGTTCGAGGCCAGCCTCAGTAACTTAGCAAGGCCCTAAGCAACTCAATGAGACCCTGTCTCTAAATAAAATATAAATAGGGGTGCGCATGTGGCTCAGTGGTTAAGCACCCCGGGTTCAATTTCCCTGTACCAAAAAAAAAAGGTTTCCAGGCCCCACCTTCAAAGACCCTGATTCATGGGGTCTGGGGTGCTACTTAGAGATCTGTGTTCGTAGCCTGTGCTCCCCGGTTCGCCCTGAGAGAGGTGCTCCTCTGTAGCCTGTGGCTTTTCCTTGACTGGATGTATGAGGACGTCCCCTCCTCCTTAGTCTTGCCTGCTCCAACCATCTGAGGCCAAGCTGGAGGCAGGGAGGACACAGCCTTGGGGCCTGGGTGGCAGTCCTGTTTGTGTCAAAGAGGGAATGGGGAGAAGTCAGAAGGGACAGGGAGCTGCGGGTGGCAGTGCCCGAGGGTCTTGCTTCTGAGTCCGGGGGGTGGATCTAAGACCTTGGTGCTGTGGTTTACTGTGTGATTTTGGGCGAGTCGCATGACGTCTCTGCTTCAGTGGAGCAGCTGGTAATTTCTCCCCCACGAGCGTGCTGGGAACGCGAGATCAGGCAGTACCGCATGTAAAGAGCAGGCAAGGTGCCGCGCTGGAGCGACCCGGAGGCCCCGCTTCTCCTCACTGGGCTGCACACCTGCTGGTCTCCTGGCTCTGCTTGGGTCCTCTCCCTCCTGGAGTCTCCCTCATTCCCTCTCCCAACTGGAGGCTGCTGGGCTGGTCACCTGCAGCAGCCTCCCGAGTGCTGCGAGAAAGTCCCCACCCTTCGGTTTTAGCAGCTGGGAAGGACGGAGCCCACCACAGCTTGGGTTCTAACTTCGGCACTTCTTGGGATTCGCAGCTCGCTAGCCTGGCGCTGCCAGGTTTTGGTGTTTCACTTTATACCTTTTCTGTCACTTGTACACTTTGGTTGAATCCTCCTGATGTCCCCCTCCCCAACCCCAGGCCATTTCTATTGTGAGGGTCCTGAAGGCAGCCGGGGACCCTCCTGTCCTACCCTGTGGAGTGGGATGGAGTGCAGGAAAGGTTCCATCCAGGCGCATTCTGAAGCCATCCTCAACCTGACGTGCTGGCCACATCGGCTCCTGACATCCTTCGGAAGTTTGAATCAAAGCTCATGAAATCATTCACTTTGGGGCTGGTGGGGATGAGGTTCAGCAGTGGGGACCCCTCCCCTCACTGGATGTTTGA
This sequence comes from Geosciurus inauris, assembly GCA_004024805.1. Taxonomy (NCBI): domain Eukaryota; kingdom Metazoa; phylum Chordata; class Mammalia; order Rodentia; family Sciuridae; genus Geosciurus; species Geosciurus inauris. The sequence goes on along the minus strand of PVHX01001396.1, from coordinate 11,344 downwards.
TTACTCAAGGAACCAGTGCTCCAGTGTGGCCTACACAGCAGGATAAATAGACTCACATGCTAGTTCCTTTTCCTACCCGGAAAGGATGGAGGAGTCCCTTCACACCAGGGCGTCTAGGAGGAGGTGAGGCAGGCAGGTGGACGTAGGGAGACTGCATTTTCTGACCTGAGCCAGGTCACACCTTCCAGTGGGCTTTGATCGGACATGGCATCCTCAGCCCTGGGCTTTACAGACAAGCAGGGTCTGCGGCGGCCATCACCCTGGCAGGCTTCGCTTTGGAGAATTTTATGGTTTGAAAACCACCTCCTGGCATTCTATGTCCAGATCCTCTGTTGCTGAACGGAGTTCCCAGTTCCTTCCTAACTGGAGGCAAATGAGCCCCAGAATCTAGAGAGGATGCCCCTGAGCTTGGGGAGCAGGTGGCCCAAGAGGTTCTAACAGAACAACCCACTCCCACAAAGCACTGGGGTTTATTTACATAAAGCATCTTTCACTCAGAAACTCTTATTTTTATTTATTTTTGGTACCAGGGATTGAACTCAGGGGCACTCGACCACTGAGCCACCTCCCCAGCCCTATTCTGTGTTTTATGTAGAGACAGGGTCTCACTGAGTTGCTTAGCGCCTCGCCGTTGCTGAGGCTGGCTTTGAACTCACGATCCTCCTGCCTCAGCCTCCTCAGCCACTGGGATGACAGGCGTGCCCCCCTGGCGTCAAGGCTTATGTCATGCAAGATTCCCCCCTGAACCAGTCCTTTGTCATTTTTTTTTTTTTTTTTTTAAATTTTTTTTTTTTTAGTTGCTGATGGATCTTTATTTTATTCATTTATTATTTATTATGTATATGTGGTGCTGAGGATCGAACCCAGTGCCTCACGCATGCTAGGCAAGCGCTCTACCCCTGAGCTACAGCCCCAGCCCTCCTTTGTCATTTTAATTGAACCCGGGTGCGTGGTCTGCTCTTCATGCAGAGGAAACCGTTCCAGGCAGTGTTGGGGACTCTGAGCTCCTCGCGGAGGGAGGGCTGCTGGGGAAGAGGGTGCTGCCTTTCATCGCCAGCCAGCGCGCTCTGCGGGCCAGGCGGGTGTCTTTCTCCTGTCGTCATGGTGCCCGTCCTGGGCGTGTGGGGGGAAGGCCCTGCCAGCTGGCCTGGGAGCGGAATTCTCAGAACCCACATTTCCAAGTCGTTACTGACCCCCAAAAAGCAGACTTCGTCGCAGCGATGCTACACACATCCAGAGACCCAGCCACGGGCCCCCAGGAAGCCCGCAGGACGCCCCAGCGTCCACAGCGGAGCCTCCCCACGTGCGCCTGCGCTGGGTCCAGAGCGGAGCCGCTGTCCAGGGTCCTCCTGGCTCATACAGAGGGAGGTGCAAAGGGAGGTTTGTCAGCGTGAGACCAGAGACCCGGGTTCTGCAGCACAGCTGTGAGACCTTGGGCAGGTGACTCAGCCTCTCTGGTCCTCAGTCTCCTCCACCGACCCCCATTTGCCAGAGGCGCGGTGGCCTGTGCGCATCTAGTAGTGGGTACCGGTGGGTGATTGCAAAGCACACAGCCCTGCCCCTGTGCCCACGGCAACCTGGGGATGACATCACCCTCTTGCAGTCATCCCCCCCCATAAACGGAACCAAGGAACCAAGTCCGCAAGCACCCGGCCAGGACCCGGTACAGGGAAGGTCTGATGGTTCCCTACGTGAACACCACACCCAGAAAAGACCTTCGGGGTTTATCACTGACGGCCAGGTCTCGATGATGTCTTTGGGAATGTCACCAGAGGAGATCCAAGGAGTACCCAGAAAGGGGAACCTAGACTCAGGACAAGGGGGGTTCTAGATGAAATGGCGCAGAAATGCGTTTGAGGAAGGGTCGGAGGTGGAGAGAGTTACTTAGGAAAGCCAGAAATACCACATGCAAGGGAGAGTGCAGGCCATCCCGAGAGTGGGAGACACTTTGGGGTTCTCGGGGTCCTTTAAAGAGCACCGGAGGAGGGGTGGGCAGGAGTAGGGAGGTGGGATGACATCCGTCCAGTGACATGAGATGGGTTATGGTCTTCTGAACAGTCCTGGGGACCTTAGGCTGACGTGGTCTGCATTAATCTGAGCAGTAGATAATCTACAACCTAGATTGTAGGTTCCTCAGAATATTGTATCTCCCTCTGCTTAATGTTTATCAGGCTCATTAAGAGTGCACAATGTCAGCCGGGCGCGGTGGCACAAGCCTGTAATCCCAGCACTTAGGGAGGCTGAGGCAGGAGGATCGCGAGTTCAAAGCCAGCCTCAGCAACAGCGAGGCACTAAGCAACTCAGTGAGACCCTGTCTCTACATAAAACACAAAATAGGGCTGGGGATGTGGCTCAGTGGTCGAGTGTCCCTGAGTTCAATCCCCAGCACCAAAAAAAAAAAAAAAAAAAGAAAAGAAAGAAAGAAATCCGTCACCTGAAGATAGATAGAACCCCACCCCCACACGTCAACTATTTCAAAATCAGCACAAGGTAATTTTTATGAGAGTGATTTTTTTTTTTATGCTGAGAATCAAACCCAGGGTTCTCTACCACTGAGCCACCTCCCCAGCCCTTGTTATATTTTATTTAGAGACAGGGTCTCACTGAGTTGCTTAGGGCCTCCCTTATGTTGCTGAGGCTGGCCTCTAATTTGCGATCCTCCTACTTTAGCCTCCCAAGTCGCTGTGAGGTTATGGGCATGCACCACCACACCTGGCTCTACATGAGTGAATTTACAGGAACTAAGATTAATAAGATTTCCCAGAGAGCTGAGGCCTCGGAGAAGATCTGGCTTGGGGAGAAAGCGCCTGGCAAGCCTTTGCATGGGCCTTGCAGAGAATTTCCAGTTTCTTTCTGGGTCTTTCGACCTAACTTTGTTCTCTCTCCCACTCAGCAACACCGGAGCCCGTCTTCACCGCCTTGTGCATCCACTTGAATTTTTCCAAGTACTTCTCTGTCTATTGTGTCGTTTGCTGTCCCACGAGGGAGGTAGAGTGGGGGTCTGGGGTTCCATTTTGTAGGGAGGAAACCAAAAACCAGGAGGGAAGTATTTTCGTCCAAGGTCACAGGATGAATTCCTGGCAGAGCAGAGTCTCCAGTGTGGGATCTATTTTGAGGTTGGAATTCCAGCCCCCAAGTGCATCCCCAGGGGCTGTGGCTTGGAGACCTGCCTCTGCTCCCCAGTGCAGCCCCTGATTTGAAAGCTGCGACGGTGCAGGGCCTTGAGGTTGCATCAGGCCTAGGCGAGGCCCCGGCTGTCCCATTTTAGGGATCAGAAAACCAAGGCACAGAAAACTTTGCAAGATGGCATGGTGGCTGGTGGTGGAGGACCAGGTTCTGGAAACCCAGGCATGCTGATTCCCGAGTCTGGGCTTCCTGACCTCTGTTGTTGCCTCCCCGGCCTCCCCCGGGAGGCTGTGTGGGTGGGCCTCTGCCTCCGTGGAGATGCTGGTCTTGCTGTGGACCCGCTGTGCACCCGCTGTGCCGCCCCAGGCAGAGCCCTGCCCTGCCCCCTCATCCCAGACCTGGGGTGAGGAGTGGCGTTGGAGCCCTGGCCAGCCATTGTGTGCTGGGCTCTGTCAGCCAGCTGGGTGTGGCCCCAGCACCGCCAGGCCCTCCCCAGGGAGGAAGTGTCCATGTTTACAGGAAATGCAGGACCAGGCCTGGGAGGTGGGTGGAGGAGAGACAGCCCACCACCCTGAGCCCAGAAGAGGAGTCTGGGCTCTAGTGGGACCCAGGACAGGTGCCCCTCTTCCCACCCCAAGAAGGAGGCTGTTTGTTGTGGAAAAGTCTGACCTCCCAGACAGCCCTGCCCGTCTCCCAGGCCTCTTCCCTCCAACACAGGCACACCCCAGATGCCTCGGAGAAACCCAGGACAGCTGGCCCCCTCCTCTTGTGGAAGCTAACCTGCCTTCTAGACTTCCCAGCTGTGGACCTCGCGCTTGCTCCCTGCCGAATGGGTGCCTCACTGTGGCCAGGCACAGTCACACGTGACCTGATGGTCAGATGTGCAGCAGAGCCGAGCTGTCAGGAGCAAGATGCAGCCGGACAGGCAGCCTGCATCCCAGCCACTCAGGAGGCTAAGGCAGGAGGATTGCAAGTTCAAGGCCGGCCTCAGCGACTTAGTGAGGCCCTGTCTAAAAATAAAGTTCAAAGGGTGGGGATGTGGCTCCATGGTAGAGCACCCCTGGGTTCAACCTCCAGTACCAAAAAAAAAAAAATAATAACAGGCCAGCCCCACCCAGCCTCATGACCCTGGGGATACAGGTTGGCCTCACTTAGGTCACAAAAGTGTTTTCTGAGAAGTGTGGGAAAATAGAAATTTTGTGGGGGAAAAAGGGGGCTTGATCTTGTATTTATTTTACTAAAAGTTATTTTTCCATATTTTTATTGGTGCATTATGATTACATATAATAGTGTTCACGTATTTGTGCACATGGCACAGCAACACAGTGGTCAGCATCATCCCAGGTGCCCTCTGGCCTCCCCTCTGGCCTCCCCCAGCCCTTTCCTGGATGTTGCAGATGTTCCTTCAGTTTTCATGAGATCCTCCCTCTCCATTTTCTTTTCCGTACTGGGACTGAACTCGGGGGCACTCAGCCACTGAGCCACATCCCCAGCCCTATTTTGTATTTTATTTAGAGACAGGGTCTCACTAGTTGCTTAGCACCTCACCGTTGCTGAGGCTGCCTTTGAACTCACGATCCTCCTGCTTCAGCCTCCCAAGCCACTGGGATGACGGCAGGCGTGCGCCACCACGCCTGGCTCCTTTTGCTTCTTTACCTTCCATATATGAGGGAAAACATATGACTCTTGGCTTTCTGAATGTGGCTTATTGCACTTAAAATAATGTTCTTAAATTCCGTCTATTTTCTTGCAAGTAACATAATTTCATTCTTCTTTATGGGTGAATAAAATTCCACTGTGAATATATGACACATTTTCTTTATCCATTCTTCTCTCAACAGACACCTAGGCTGCTTTTATAATTCGTCTATTGTGAATTGTGCTGCTGTAAACATGGGTATGCACATATTGCTACAGTACGCTGACTTTTAATTCTTCAGGATAAATACCGGGGAGTGGCACAGCTGGGTCCTGTGGCGGCTCCATTCCTAGTACGTGTGCATGTATGTTTATCTATTTGGTGGTCCTGGAAATTGAATTCAGAGGTGTTCTGCCATTGAGCTACATCCCTAGCCCTGGGGGATTTTATTTTATTTGAGATAAAGTCTTACTACTTTGTCAAGGCTGACCTCAAACTTGTGATCCTCCTGCCTCAGCCTCCTGAGTCCCTGGATTACAGATGTGCACCACCGCATCTGGCTCCATTCCTAGTCTTTTAGGACCCTCCACACTGATTTCCATAGTAGTTGAATTCGGATTATTTTTAGAGCCAGAATAAGAGTTGGAAATGGAACAACCATTCATCCATGCCAGGTCTGGTGTCAGGCACTCTGTTAGCTATTTTTCTGTACCTGGTTTCACCCTTTAAGAGAAACAGGTGCCAGGCAGGGTAGTGCACACCTGTAATCCCAGTGGCTGAGGAGGCTGAGGCAGGAGGATCACAAGTGAAGGCCAGCCTCAGCAACTTAGCAAGACCCTAAGGAACTTTGTGAGACTCTGTCTCCAAATAAAAAATAAAAAGGACTGGGGATGTGGCCCAGTGGTTAGGTGCCCCTGGGTTCAATCTCTGGTACCAGGAAAAAATAAATAACCTTACTTCCTCGGTTTGGATTCGAGCTGGAAACTGACTGTGGCTGGGCCTCTTTCTCCGGCTGTAAAGTGGGGGTGTTGATACTTACGGGTCACAGCGGCCAGGAAGGCACAGCGCCCCCCAGAGGCGGCTTCGGCTGCTCTTGCTGCAGCAGCTGGGGGTGCTGGCGGGCTGTGTGCCTGTGGAGGGGACAGGGCAGCAGACACCACACGGAGACCACAGGCCCCTTCTCTCAGCCCCTGGCGGCTTCAGATGTGGTGCACGGTTGTGAAATGAGAGTGTCCTCCGTGAGTCCCCAGCCGCCACATCCTCTGGGCCCGCCGGAAGCTTTCCCTGTGGTCCGGTCCTCCTGCACTCTGGGGTAGGGATGCGGGAAAGAAGCGGGCACAGCGCGGTCTCCTGCCCTGGGCCGGGCTCCGTTGTGACCCAGCGGGGCCTCCACAGCCTCCTGGAACCTGCGGCACGTGTCCCCTGCAGACGTGCAGAGGCCCTGGGGCGGGGGGGGGGGAGGCTGACCGGGGGAGGCCAGAGGCACTGGGGCAGGACGATCGTCCAGCGGTGCTCCTTGGGCTCCTGCGCGGGGCCAGTGCTGAAGGGCAGGCACCTGCATCGCAGGCTCCTCGTTATGGCCCAGATCTGGGGTGTGCTGGGGGCTCAGTCCCCGCGGGAGCTCCGTTCAGAGGTGGGGCTCTGGGGAAGTGACCTGAGCAGCAGGTCATCCACGGGCAGCTGCGTGGATCCCGGGAGGAGGTGGAAGACTGTGGGCGGGGCTCGGCTGCAGGAAGTGAGTCACGGGGGCGTGTCCTTGGGAACTATACCCTGTCCTGTGCTCCTGTCCCCTCTCCCTCCTCCGTGCCCTTCAACCACGATGCTTCTGCCAGCTGACCACAGTCTAGAACCTCTGAAACCACGAGCCCAAATGAATCTTCTTTTTTTTGTGTGTGTGGTACTGGGGATTGAACTCAGGGGCCCTCGACCACTGAGTCACATCCCCAGCCCTATTTTGTGTTTTATGTAGAGACAGGGTCTCACTGAGTTGCTTAGCGCCTCGCCATTGCTGAGGCTGGCTTTGAACTCGCGATCCTCCTGCCTCAGCCTCCCTAAGTGCTGGGATTACAGGCTTGCACCACCGCGCCTGGCTGAATCTTTTCTTCTGTAAGCTGTTTTCCCAGCTGTTTCTCACAGCAATGAAACACCTGCCAGTACAGCCCGGTTCCTCCCCTCCAGGAACTGGCGAACGCAGACGGCCACCACACACAACTGTGAAAGGGGCCCCTTCAGCCCGGGAAGCAGACCGGCTTCGTGGGAGAGGTGGAATTTGGGTTAGGCCCTGGCAGGGCAAAGAGAGGCTGGGCAAGCAGAGGAGAGGGTGGGCAGGACTTGGGAACAGTTTGGAAAGGTACAGACCTGGGCACAGACCAGTGAGGTGTTGCTTTGGGTGCATCTGAGGGACAGAGACATCAAAGACATGGCAGAAATCCCCGGAACACAATTCCTCCACTCTGGACAGAAAACCACAAAATATCATGGAAGGTAGGGTCTCTTATTTCACAGGTGAGGAAACTCAGGTCCAGAGAGAGAAAGAAACCTACCCAGTGTGTCACAGCGAGCCGGTCACAATGGTCTGTAGACATTGAGGAGCTCTGCCTGATGGATCCAGCCTGGCCTTTAGCTCAAACTGTAGTCAAATAAAATTACCAAGCATCGTGCTGAGCCGAGCCGCTCAAACCCTCATGTGCGTGTATCATCTCCTCTGACCCTCAGGTACACTCTGGGGGTCTCAATATTGTTACCATCATCTCCACTTTATAGATGACGAAACTGAGGCAGGGAGGTTACACATGTATCTAGGGTCACTGGGCTGATAAAGGGCAGAACTGAGTCTGGCCTCAGACAATCAGGCTCTAAAACATGTACCCTTGACCACCATCCTCTGCCATAGTAGCAGAGACGGCCAAGATGTTAAGGTCAGTGTTATGGCCAGGCCAGGCCCATGAGCCAAGAGTGTTGTCACTGATAAGGATGAAAATGTGCACACCTGCTCTGCTGCCCCAAGTTGGCTGTTTGTTAGTCAGCTTTCCATCGCTGTAACAAAATACCTGTGAAAATCAGTTTATAAAGAGAAAAGGTTTATTTTGGCTTACAGTTTTGAAGGTTCCAGTTCATGACTGGTTGGCCCCATTGCTTCTGGGCTTGCAGGGAACTACTTACCTTATGGCCAGGAAGCAGAAAGAGAGAACTGAAGAATCCCACAATGCCTTTTGAGGGCACACCCCCAATGGCCTAACTTCTCCCACTAGGCTCTGCCTCTTAAAGGTTCCCTTACCTCCTAATAGCACCACCTTGGGGATCAAGTCTTCAACACATGAGCCTTGGGGGACAATGATCCAAGGTGTAGAAAGCCGCTACTGTTTCCCAAAACTGAGATGCTGAGACATCAGCATACTTATGAGTTCAGGGCTGTGGCTTATGAATTTTTCTTGTATATTTCCTCTTTATATTAGTGTGTCATTTGTGAGGCTTCCACAGATCTCTTGAAAGTTTTCATTTTTGTTTCCCTAGATCTTAGAACCTCACTTGATTATCTGAAAATAAAGCCTTTCATCGTCATAGTAAAGGTTTTCTTTTTCTTCTTTGGGGGGAAAATGGCAGTTGTTTGCTCACAGTGGGAGGAGACGGAGCTGGAATCAGGGATAGAAAAATTCCAATAAAACCACTTCAAACCCACTTGGATGGCCAGAAGGAAAAAGACCAGCCTTAACCAGCACTGGCAAGGATGCCGAGCAATCAGAGTCCCCGCCCCTTGCACACTGCTGGTGGGATTGTCAAACGGTGAGACCATTCAGGAAGACAGTTTGGCAGGGCCACCAGAGTGGCCCTGTGACTTAGCCGTTCCTCTTTCTCTCGGTACATACCCAGAAAAAATGAAAGCACACATTGACACAAAAACTTGCATGCAAATGTTCTCAGTGGCATTATTTGCAAGAGCAAAAACTAGAAATGATCCAGATGTCGGTCAGCTATGGAGAAAAGAAATAAAACCTGGTCCCTCCATCGTGGAATATTAGTAAGCCATAAAAAGGATGGAAAGGCAGGTCCTCCCTACGACATGCTGAGTAAAAGAAGCCAGACCCCAAAGGCATTATATTGTATGATTTTTATAAAATGTCCAGAATAGACAAGTCCACAGAGACCAAAAGTAGAATAGACTAGTGGCTGCCAGAGGCTGGGGGACCTCGGGGGAATAGGAAGGACGCTAAGGGCGGGGTGCGGGTTTCCTTTCGGGATGATGAAAATATTCTAAAATGATCATAGGCGCACAACCCTCCAGAATGTACTAAACCGCAGTGGATTGTGCGCTTTCAAGGGGTCCATTTCACAGTCTGCAAATAGCATCTCATTAAAGCCGCAGCAGAAGGGAAACCGTCCAGGGGATATCCCAGGTCACAGAGCAAGGATGAACTTTTGTTTTCACTTAGTCGGGAGTGGAAGTCGAGTTTTCTCAAAAGCCTCTCCTCGCAGCCTGTTTCTGGGAACCGTTGCGAGACTAGCCCTTGGCTGACCCGGGGCTGGGGCGTTCTCTGCAGGAGGACCCAGCGCAGGTCCCTGCAGCGGGAGCCCCGCCCCGGACCCGGGCTGCGTGCAAGCCAGTCCCAACGCGCAGCTGCGCGCCGGGGGTTGCTGTGCGCCCAGCCCAGCCGTCAGGTCAACCTCCACCTCCATCTCGCAGATGCAGAAACGGAGACCCAGAGGCGATCACAGCTCAGATGATGACGCGCTCGTGATAACGGGGTAGTGAGGAATCCCCGTCCTCCTGGGCTCCCCCTGGGTCCTCTTCCCTGCAGATGGTGTCTGTCTGCAGATAGTTGCCCTGCAGATGGTGTCTGTCTGGGTGGAGATCTCAGAGTCCCTTCAAGGAAGTGGAACGCGGGACGGGGTCCGTTTTGAGTGCCAAGAAGTCTCCAAGCAGAAGAGGCCACCTGGGAGAGAACCTGGAGCTGGGGGACAGCAGGGACTGGAGGGACCGTGTGAGCTTAGGAGAGGAATCTCTGGGTGTGTAGCTCCCCTCCATCCTCTCCCCGGCCCCTTCCAGCTGTCCTGCTAAGCGGGACGCTGGGTGTCGGCCAGCCTGTCCCCTCGTCTCCATCTTCCCAGCTCCCCAAGAGCTCAGCCTGAAGCCCCTTTGCCTCCCTGTGAGCTTCAGAAAGGTCCCAACCCAGCTAGGAGGGGCCCAGGGACATTCGATCTGCAATCTGGCCTGGCTCACGGGGTGTCTCCTTGCAGGCAAGGATGGGGCTCTGGGGTCTTGAGCCCCCGCTGAGAAGTTCCCCAGGGGGAAAGTGTTCCTTTTTAATGATTTATTAGGCCCTTTTTGGCTGCGTTCAGGGTTATGTCTCCCAAGGAGTGTTACGCGGACGGAACTTAATGGTCAGCTTTGGACAGTGCTGGGCCCCGGTACAAAGCGTTTGTCTCCCCACGGGGAGGCACATGGCTTGTTTTATGACTCTAGGCTGCTGGAAAGGACTGGGCTTATTTGGCGGGTCATTTAAGGTAATGAGCTCCAGGCAGCTTTAATTTATGTTCCCTTTAAACACAAGTCGACTCCAAGGGAGGACACGGCTTGGTGGAAACTAGTCTGGGGGTTTAGGAGTTGGCCCTCCTGCAAGCTCATCCGGGCTGGCCAGAAAGAACTTGCTCCTCTATGCCAGGCATCATGTTTTTATTCAGTTCAACAATGAACCTACACCATTATCCCCAACTTACAGATTAAAAAACAGAGAAGTTGAGAGCCTTTCCCAAGGTCACACAGCGACTGTCCTCTATCCGATGCCAAAGTTCTTAGCTTAACAAAGTTCTTAGCTTAACCGATGCCTAACTTCAGTACTGACCACCTGGCCCTCGTGCCTGTTTTCGGGCAAACTCCTCAAGCGCTCAGTTTGTGTTATCCTGTAGGGACTGTATGCCCAGAATTTCCCAGAAAGTCCTCATTCCAGGTGCAATAGGTATAAAAGGGCCTGTGAATCGTTAGGTAGAGATGGGGCTTTGCTTTTCCCTGGTTCTGAACAGCCCCCAGCCTCAGCCAGAGAGCAGGTGAGGTGCCCGTCAATGCTAGGATGGGGCGTCTGTGTTTCCGTCATCCCAACCAACTGACCTGACAGATGTAGCCCACTGAATGCTGCCAGGCATGGGGACGGTGCTCGCTGGCATCTAAGGAGCATCTCCCCTGTGCCACTCACCTCATGTTTGGTGACCCTCTAAACAGCCCGTGTGTGTAAGGGCACCTGTAGCCCCTGTGCTACAGATGGGGGCTCGTGCCGAGGCGGGGGAGCCGCGTTCGGTCCAGCAGACTGATCTGACCCACCCCCTGGCCAGCACATGGCACTGTCTTCTCTCTGGGGCCAGAGGGACACGCTAGTCCTTGCTGAGTCCTTGCATCCACACTATGAAGCAGGTGCGAGCCACGCGTGGAGCAAGTGAGGGTGGGAGAGGTGGAGGGGAGAACGGAGGGTGCATGGTCCAGGGCGGAATGGGAGGACGGCCAGATTGCGAGTGCATGGGTGACCCAGTGGACGGGAGCTGGACCGGTGGGTGGGTGGGTGGGTGGATGGATGGATGGATGGACAGGTG
>PVHX01001395.1:108416-211001 GCA_004024805.1 Geosciurus inauris | reverse complement strand
TAGCTAAACTGTGGAACCAACCTAGATGCCCTTCGATAGATGACTGGATAAAGAAACTGTGGTATATATACACAATGGAATATTACTCAGCAATAAGAGAGAATAAAATTATGGCATTTGCAGGTAAATGGATGGAGTTGGAGAATATCATGCTAAGTGAAGTAAGCCAATCTCAGAAAACCAAATGCCGAATGTAATCATTGATAAGTGGATGCTGATCCATAATGTGGGAAAGGACATGGGAACAAAGGTGGATCTCCGTTCACAGGGGTGTAAGGGTGGAGGGGGCATGGGGACAGCAAGGGTGATGGAATATGATGGTCATAATAACCCTAACTTTATGTATGACTGCACATATGATGTGATTCTATACAACTTACAACTAGAGAATTGATATGTTATCCTCTATCTATGTACAATGAGTCAATTTACACTGTCAACATGTAAGCCTAAATAAAACAAGAATAAAAATTAAAAAAAAAAAAAAAAAAAAAAAAAAAAAAAAAAAAAAAAAAAAAAAAAAAAAAAAAAAAAAAAAAAAAAAAAGGCAATTTGTAAAAAAAAAAAAAAAAAAAAAGAAATCTCAACAAATTTCAAAGCACTGAAATCCTTGGAAGTCTGCTATTTTTCCAGAGAGAAAAGAAGTCAGAAAGCAAAAACCAGAAGGAAATTGGAAAGTCATGAACAACTTGGAAATAAAGTAACACAATTGGACAAAATACATGGTCCAAAGAAAACATAACAATAGGAATTAGAAAATATTATTTACTTCAGGACAAAAAATATACAGAGAGATAGTGATTAACTTTTTATTAGCCTTAAATTTCTTATTAGAAAATAAGAAAAAACAAAAATTAGTTATATAACTTTCATCTCAAGATGACAAGAAAACAGGACCAAAATAATCTGAAGAAGTGGGTGGAAGTGAATGGTAAAGATTAAAGCAGAAATCAGGAAACAGAAAACAAATGGACATAGGAAAAATATCAAAACCAAAATTCAGTTTCTTTGAAACATTTAAGACAATCAATAAAACACTAAAAGACTAAGCAAACTAGAGAGAGAATACAAAATTTTAATATCAGGAATAAAAATGTGATACTACTGCCAATTTTACAGAGACCGAAAGGATAATAGAAGGATGTTATAACTACCTTATGCCAATAAATTTGGTAATTTAGATTAAACATATTTCTTAAAAAACATAATTTATGGAAACTTTCACAAAAAGTAAAAGACAATGTAGTAGTCCACTGGTAAACAAAATAATTTTAATTCATGATTAAAATCCTTCCCAGTAAGAGAACTCCAGGTCAATATGATTTTTACTTTTGAATTATACAAATAATTAAGGAAAATCAACAAAAGAAAGTAGAAAATTAGGATGAGTTCTCCAGTTCCAAAATATGGCAAGCCTCTTACAAGCCAGGAAACTTACACAGCTAGATTGTCTATGCCACATGAATGAAAAATTTCCAAATATATGTGAAGAATTTAAGGAGCAAGCTTGCTTATTCAAGAGAGGAAACCCATGAGGAAAAATTTGTTGATTTGTGACCATTTTTTGCAAGATAAACTGTCAATGCCTGACACGGTTCCCAGGAAATTGTATGAGCTTGCTATTAAGATTGTTCTTAGAAACACTAGAAAACCATGGCCCATGCTAAGTCAGGCCAGGATGCTGTAACTTATGTTAGGTAGTAGCTAGCAATCAGCAGTGAAATGGGGGCAAGATCACAAGTGTTCTTTAAATTACCTTAGGGTCTTTAAACAACTTCCAAAGTAGATGAGAAAGCAAAGGGTGGTAGTTAATTTTTAGAAATAAACAGAAGCAAAGGAGATAGTCGGAAATCATGTCAAGAGAAAAGGATTAATGGTATTAACTCTTGACCGGAGTCTATTGTTGTTGATGTAAAGCTAGGAATTATAGCTATAAGTGTCTCCAATTGTCTGGGAAGGACGATTCTTTTAGTAATTTCTGACCAGCTGTTGACCCCAGTGCCCACATTAACATGAGATTGACTTGTAGATGAAGCTCCCCTAAATAGGATGGCCACCATGACAGTTCTAGAGAAGACCAACTAAAGTCAAAAACTCCACTGCCCAACATGAAGGAAGAGTTGAACACTTGATTGGCAAAGGGTACAGAAGGTGGTCCCCAGTTCTCCTGGTAAACATTAATCAGTAAAAAAAATTGGGGGACAGCATTGTCTCCTTTGTCATTCTCTGCACAGAGATGGCCCACCATCTCTCTCTTGAGATTGCTCTCTGCTTAAGCTTCACTCTTCTTTTACTTTATTTTCACCTCACTTTCGCTTATAATAAAATTCTCTTGCATGGCTTTTGATGTCTGACTTTAAATTTTCTTTCATTGGAACACAAAAACCGAGGTTTGGAGTTTCAGCTCCTTGCTTTCCTGTGACACTTGCAAGGCAGATGGGGAAGGAAGTGATTACAAGGTTGGTTCTGTTTGGGTGGATATGTTATGTAAGGGACAAAGACCCATTAGAGAACTGTGGCCCAATGATCGCTAAGGGGACATAACCGTTTACCAGGGCATAAAGTGCAGTGGTTCAGAGAGCACTATCTGGTTCCATTCTGCAGATCAAAATGGAGATTGAAAAGAATATTAGCCTACTAAGAAGGATGACGGAAACGCCAAACAACAGAAGCCAGACACCAATGATTGGCTAAACAACACCAGATAGGTGTGATTTTAATATTTGGTAATGAAGGGTGCTAGCTAAGACACCCAACTCGTATAATTCTGGAGAGGGTTAATTGAATAAAATGTTCTTAGGAGCAAAATAAATAGGTAACCATCCAGGGAATTACTGAATTTTAACAATCATAACAAATTGAAAATGGATAATCAGAAGACTGAAAGCATTTACCACAGTAAAACATCATGAACTCTTGCCCAATTTCCAGGAGTTCAGGAGAAGAGAAAGAAAACTTTGATAGCATCATTTCTTTGTATAATAGGGGCATATTAGGTCCAGGTAATAAATGGAAAGCTGATCAATGCAGTTTATAGTAAGTTCACTGGATTGATGGTACTGATACTAATTAGACTGATTAATTAATATCTTAATTTTCACATAAACCTCTGGCTATCTGCATAGTCATCTGCTTTAGAATTTCTCTACTGACTAGGTGTATCAAGTAAATTTTGGCATACAACCTTTATTTACTACAAATACAAAATTATGTTTATGCATCATTTTAGCAGATCAGGATTTTCCAGATTCTTGTTGCAAATTGTTACATGAGTATTCCTGGTGAAAGACTTAGTGAGAATATCATATTTCCTTTTAGTCCATAGAAATAAACTTCTTGCATTTGTAAAACCAGACGTTCTAAAACTTATAAAAACAAAAAGGGTCAAGAATATTTGAGCCAGGTGCATTGGCAAACACCTGTAATCCCAGCAGCTTTGAACTGAATCGCAAGCTCAAAGCCAGCCTCAGCAAAAGCAAGGCACTAAGCAACTCAGTGAGACCCTGTCTCTAAATACAATACAAAATAGGGCTGGGGATGTGGTTCAGTGTTTGAGTGCCCCTGAGTTCAATCTCTAGTACTCCCCCCAAAAAAAGAATATTTGAAATTTTCCCTCAGAAGAAGATTAAGCTAAGCATACACATGTGCTACTTAATATCGGGATGCCCCTAGTATCATCATAATAATTAGACAAATTCCATGCAATTTTCAACTCCTATTTTTATATGTGTAAGTGAATCTAATATTACTAAATGTTCACATTGTATTTTGTGGGATATAATAGCATGTCTACAAAGTGCTGGCAAATGCAGAACCAATATTTAAATCCACTATATTTGGTTGTTATTAAATATTATATATCTTGAAATTTTATTGCAGTTAAGATAGTGCAAAGTTTAGATAAATACAATAATGAAAGACAATATTACAAAACACACATAAACATATTAGAATTGGAATTGCAGATCAATTTTAAAAGAATGAATAGAACAAGTTATACTGGAACAGTTAGTTATCCTTCTGAAAGATAATATAATTTTAACCTTTCTTGAGCGCATATATTAAAATAATTCCAGATACATTAGAAATTTGAATGTGAAAGATAAAACTTAAAAATACTGAGAAGATAATATAAAAACATATTTATGACTTCAGAGTAAAGAAGAACTTCTTAAAACTCTGAGGACAAATAGCAGAGCAAAGAGTATTGTAGCTACATTTAAATTAAGAATTTATACCCAATTTCATAATAAAGAAAGTGGCAAATAAATCAAGAATAGATAGAAAATATTTGAAAATATAATACACACTATAGGAAGTCCATAAATCTACAATTAAGAAAATTTAATACAAAATAAGCAAAATAAACAGTTCCCTGAAGAGCAAACCTAATATGCAAATATATATGTTCAATGTTCTTAATAATCATTAAGGGCATGCATTTAGACTACAGTAAGATATCGTTCGGTTTTCACTCTGTTGGCAAACATTTTCAAGTCTCATGATACAAGAGTCCAGAGAGATGTTAAGAGTCCAGCTGTTTGGAACAATAGTAGCTCTCCCATGGGGCAAATGAGATTGATGTTGGATTAACTACTTT
The DNA here is from genome assembly GCA_004024805.1 of Geosciurus inauris. Taxonomy (NCBI): domain Eukaryota; kingdom Metazoa; phylum Chordata; class Mammalia; order Rodentia; family Sciuridae; genus Geosciurus; species Geosciurus inauris. The sequence goes on along the minus strand of PVHX01001395.1, from coordinate 206,401 downwards.
GAGAAACACATTTAGTATTGTCTTGTAAAACTGAGTATGCACATCTTCTAAACTTTGAATTCAACTCCTAAATGGGACCCTTAATGAATGCCTTGTTTCTATGTGTTCCATGCGATAAATACAATAATCTATATATCAAAATTTTGTAACAATATAAAATTAAAAATTTTCTAAATACTAAAAGCAATCATAAAAAGTTAACTGTACTGCTATTATAAAACACAACTATGAATAAAATTGAAAAGAAACGAACAAATGCACATTGAAGGTAAAAAAGGAAGTTTCAAAAGGATATAGAGTAATAACAAACATGTATGGTATAAAAAATGCAAAACTAAAAGGTATATTGTAAATATTATAGTATATAGTATTATAATATTCTTATATAATTTTCAAATTCATAGTATTAAAAATACTATATAAGAATATAGTAAATGAGGTCTGGGGATATAGCTGAGCATACACTTGCCTAGCATACACAAAAACCTGGGTTAGAACCCTAGCAACACACACACACACACACACACACAAATGCAGTAATGTGTATTAGTTGAGTTCTGTACTGGGAAAATGGGAATTACATTATTCTCTATACCTTTTTGTATCTCAGAAATATAGTAGTTTTAAAAATTAATTTAAAACAAGACTGATTATATAACTTTACTAAGGCTACACAGTAATAAGCTGTTTTGCTAGAATTTAATAGTAGGCAGCCCTACTTCTGACCCTAAGTTGTTTTGTGTTGTATTGTTTTTGTGATTTTATGTGTAAATTTGTTGTTTAAGACAAATTTTAGAAAAGTTTTAGTTTCAGCAAAATTGGAAGGTACAAAGATTCCTCATACACGTGTTACCTGTATATGCATAGACTTCTTCATTTTCAAAATCTTCCAGCAAAATGATGCATTTGTGATAATTGATGTACCTACATTGACATATGGTGATCACCCAAAATCTATAGTTTGTGTTAGAAATTACTCTTGATGTGCATTTTAGAATTGGACACATGTATAATGAATAGTTTCATGTAGAGTATAGGGAAAAATAAGAAAGTCAGAGAAAGGTAGGAAAGAAGAATGTAAAGACAAAGCAAGAGGAGGAAGAAGAGAGGAAGTAGTACTAAGGAACAAGGACCATAGAAGGAGGCAAAAAGGGAAATGAAATATGTAAAGGAGAAACAAGGGGGAAAAGGAAAAGAAGGATCTCAACTCTGATCAAGAAAACAGAAATGCAACTACCTTTGAGAATAAAGTGTTGACATGGTGACATTAACATAATTCAAAGAGAATATTATATTCTAAGTGGTTATCAACTTAAAAATATGTATCATAATTTTAAGTTTTAATAAAATGTTATGAAAATAATTCCAGAAACAGGAAACAGTAATAACATGACATGAAATTGATTTATTTTCTTTCTTCTCCCTCTAATTCCAAATTAAAAATGAAATTTCAGACTTAGATTGCTTTAATATAAGTTTCAGAAACCTACCAGAGATTTACACTTTCTTTGATTATTAAAAGTTGGTGCAAAGAAAAAGATAAATCCTCTGAATGTATCTTATGGATTTGGTTTATTCCTTTATGTAAAACTAGGCTAAGGAGCTGGGGTTATGGCGCAGTGGTAGTGTGCTCGCCTAGCACGCATGAGGCACTGGGTTTGATTCTCAGCACCACATAAGAATAAAATAAAGATATTCTGTCCACCTACAACTAAAAAATAAATATTTTAAAAAAAACTAGGTTAAGATAACACATATTGCTTATAATATATTCAGGTAAGCTAATAGAACTTTAGCAGACTACATGCAATAAATCAATGGTATAAATCACAGTAATTGATGCTTTTTTTCAACGAATGCAAGAATAATCCAACTTTAAAAAGACACTCTCCTATATTATCTTTCCCTTATTGCTTATTGTGTTGGAAGTCTACATCAAGGCTGAAAAAGTGTAGAGGATATTGGAGAAGGCATACATTTTTTTGGCTACCTTAGGCTGAGAGAAACACACATCCTGTTCTGTTACATTCCATTCATGAAAACTGGTTACCTGACTCCACCTAGTTTCACAGACTGGTTGTGGTAGTGGGGCATGATATATGGCTGGGAAGCCATTTCCCAGCAAGCCTTTACTATACCTAGGGATCCACACCTCTTTTTCAAGGGTGGAATTGCAATGGTTTTTACTATACTAAATGTCAGAAATGAATTCTGATTGGAACTAATTGTGTAACTGTTCTGTCTGTCATGTTGGTTTCAGAGGCAAGCAAGACATTTTAGCTGCTCTAATCAGTTTTAACATTAGGACTTAGCAGTGTTGGGATGCAGACTCTCTCTTAACTACTGAATATAATCTTGGGAGCCCATATTCCTAGAATCTACTAATAGCCTCATGTGGCCAAAAGAGCATAAAGCCTATCTGAACTGGAGCCAAACAAAATGAGGAAAGACAGCTAAGCAATAGGTTCTAAACTTAAAATTTATTCAAGCCCTAAATCAAGCCTCACCTACAAACATGTGATTAGACCTAATTTGTCTAATTAGGTGAGTTACATTTTTTGTTCAAATTCCTTTGTTGAATGTTCACTTACTGGTAGCTAAATGTTCTTAAATGTTCTTAAATCATTTAAATGATTAAAAGTTCAGGAATATAACCAGTTAACATACACCTTTATAGTAAATTTGTAAGAAACAAAATATTATTTTTTAAAAATTTACTTTTATTTTTTAATAGACAAATAATAATTGTATATATCTGAGTGTACAATGTGACATATACACACACAAGGTGGAATGATTCAAACAGGTAACATATCCATCACTTCATATACATGTCATCTTTTGTGGTAAGAACATTTGAAATTTATACTCTGAACAATTTTGAAATCGTCAACATGTTATTACTAACTGTAGTGACCATGTTGTGTAATAGATCTCAAAAACTTATCCTTTACATCTAACCAAAACTTTGTGTCCCTTTATCAACACCTCCCTAATAATATTTATAACAAAATCTATTAACAAAGAATGAGCAAAACCTATATGAAATGCATTAAAATATATATTGAGGGGCATGGATTCAAGTTAAAACAAAATTATTTTTTCAGTAAGAACTTGAAAGATCTAAGTCATAAATATGGACAAGAATCTTTGTTTTAGAATAGTTCTTTAACATTTTACCCCTAATTTTATACATTATTGTTCTTTTTCCTTTATAGGAATAATTTTATTCTTTATGGTTTCCTAGCAAATAATTTACTTTATGGAATCTTCAAATGCATGAACATAAAGCTTCACTTGGTATTCTCTCATAATTATTGTACTGATGTCTTTCATAATTGCAGTAATAGCTCCTGTTTGTTCCTTATGTTTTGTGCTTTTGTTTCTCTAGCTTTCCTGATTAGTCATATTAAATGTTTATAAAGTGATTTTGTCCCTCCATGACCCCTGTTTAACTTGGAGGAAGCAGAGACAATTGGGTTGCAGAGTCTTAGTTTATTGATATGGTGCTCAATTGTTTTTAGCATGGGAGTCTGGAGTTAGATTTGGTCAAGTCTAGATCACAGAGGAAAACTTTTAACATTATAACAATTTTTTAATTTATTTAAACAATAAGTTAACATTGTACTAATTCTAATCAATGCTACCCTCTCTACTTAGGAAAAATGAACATCCCCTGGCCTTTGCTTTTAAGTATTGACCTTTTCTAACAGCGTATTATGTACAGTATGACTCCAATGCACTCATTCTTCCCAGAAATTTCGGTAACCACATTAATATTTAAACTTAATTCCTAACATCTCAAAGTCTCATACACATAAACTAAAAATATATGAAATGCAGATTCCATTTTTCAGTAGGGAAGAATCAAGTACCTACCATGAAACCCATGGGGGGTGATGGGAAGGAAAGCAGAAAGAGAGGGAAGGATGGAGGGGAGGAGGAAGGAAATAAGGTAGGCAGACAGGCAGGAAGAAAATCTTTTAAGCATTTCCCTTAAATTAAAGAATAACGATTTAGCATTTTAGCTCCCTGAAGATCACAGTTCATAGAGAAATGTGCATTTTGGTTAGATAATGGAGAACAGTTTAAATATTTCCAGTTTAGCTGAGTTCATTTCAATTATACTTGAAAATTAGATCCCCTTTATGTTCAGTAAGTGTCTCATATTAAACCTTATTAGCATTTGGGTTTTCACATCAGTGATACTCATAATATTCAAATAACCACCACATCAATCAGAGCATATGCTGGCTATAAACAATTAGTAGACTCTGCTGGTACACACTGGTTGAAAAATCCACCTAAGTGTTCATTTGAATCATGAGGAGGACAAGAAGCCCACTAAACTCTAAATTCTGTTGTTTTTATGCTTTCTAAGTCAACATGTTTTCTCTCTCTCTCTCTCTCTCTCCTGTTTTCTATGTTCATTCTGTAAAATTTTAACAGTTCATTTGATGGCATAGACTCAATATTTAATTTAACAGCATGTTCTATAATATTTGAAGTATAATATTAAGGCATTTAAAGCTTTTCTTTCCAAATACAACTTAAATCCTATATTTCAAATGTGTTATTCTAATTTCATTTTCTCTTAGTTTGCCATTAAATTTAATGTTGTCATCCTCCCTGACCCATTTTACTCAAAATATTAGTTATATTTATTTACAAATACTTGTATTTCATTTTAGTTAGATAAAAGTTATTAATTTAGTTTTCTAGGTCATTGGTATCAAGGAAAACACTTTGCATTTTGAGTGTTTTGTATATTTTATTTTTATTCAATAATTTAATAAATTATTTCAATACTCAGTGGTCCAGAGCTCTTGAGATGTGCAATGCTATATAAAAATAGAGTGTACTTTTCAAGTTCTCCCTAAATATCCACTCTTCCCTTTTTTCTTTACTGACAATACATCAAAAATGTCTACAGCTACTGACAATACATCAAAAATGTCTGCAGCTTATAGAAGTTATAATTCTGAAAAAGTAAGTAGAAAGTGACACTGGGTTTGATTCCTGATAACTGGGTAAGTATAATTCTGGAAAAGTAAGTAGAAAGTGACACTGGGTTTGATTCCAGTAACTGCTATTCTACGAGATTTGAACAACCTCAAGTTTTTGGACATGAGGCAAAAGAATTTTGCATTTCCCAAGCCACAGCTTTTAAAGAAAAGTAATTTGATTTTCCATATTACGGTTGGCAAAAATTTTTTATGAAGAGATAGGTACTAAATATTTTAGGTTTTTGGTATGCTTTCTGTAGCAACTGCTCAACTATGTAAACAAATAAGATACTTCTCACTAAAAATTTCTTTAAAGCACAGATGGTGAATCAGATCTAATCCACGGCCACAGTTTGCCAACCCTTTCTCTGTACCATTATGATGTTTCTTTCTCCCTTTGTCTCTTATTTTCAATTTCATGTGTCAAATACTGAGGCTGATCTTCAAATTGTTAGTGTTTAATTTTTATTATCTATTTCTATTTGATGCATTTCAACAATTTTTTAAGGTTGTAGCTTAATATTATAATTTTTTCATTATAAGATGATCCATTGAACAATCTGATGATATAATAATTATTATTATATAATTAATATTATATAATATGATTATATAATTAATAGTATAATTTTTTCATTATAAAATGATCCATTGAACAATCTGGAAAAGTAATTAAGGGAACAATTGTACTAACAGTAACATCAGAAGGAAAACACACTTAGGAATAAACTTAAGCAAGTAGTTAAAAGACTTGTATTTTGAAAACTATTATATATTCCCGAAGCTAAAGAAGATATAAATAAATGGATTGGGGATTTGATTATTGAAAAGATGTTGATACTACCTAAAGAAATCAACAACTTGAGTGCAATACCCATGTTTTTTTTGCAGGATTATAAAAACCCACTTCAAAATTCATGTAAAAATCTCAATACACTCCAAATGAGCCAACAATCTCGAAACAGAGTAGACTTATATGTCACACATTCCTGATTTCAAAACTTATTATAAAGCTACAGTAATCAAACAGTGAAGCACTGAAAAAAAGCTAGACATATAGATATCACTGGAATGGAACAGGTATTCTAAAAATAAATCCTCAAATACGTGGTCAAATGATTTTGATCAGTGTTAAAACAATTCAATGACCAAAGGAAAGTTTTTATCAATACATGGTATTGGGAAAACTGGATATCCACATGCAAAAGAATGAAGTTGAACTCTTACCTTCTGCCATTTATAGAAATGAACACAAAATGTATCACAGAGTTAAATGTGACAGATAAAGTTATAAAACTCTTTTAAACAAAGAGAAAAGGCTTTATGACTTTGGATTTGGCAATGATTTCTTGGATGTCATCAGAGATACAGGAAAAAAATATCAGGCTTTATCTAAATTAAAAACTTTTATTCATCAAATGACACTATCATTAGAATAAAAAGGAAACAAATAAGAGAGAAAATATTTGTGAATTACGTATCTGATACAAGATTATTCATCTGAATATACAGAGAACTTCTAAAGCTCAAGAAAATAAAACAATTCAAAATGGATTTTTGAGCTGTGGAAAGAAATAATCTGCACAGAAAACTCTCCAAAGAAGATGCACATAAGGCCAATAAGCATATATAAATATATCAAAATCACTAATCAATAAGGAAATGCAAATTAAAACCACAATAAGAAAACACTTTACAACCATTAGAATGGCTCTTATTATGTAAGCAAACCAAAAACAGGAAGTGTTGACATGGATATGGAGAAAGTGGAATATTGTTCATTGCTGTCTAAAATGTAAAATGTCACTGTTGCTATGGAAAAATATTATAGTAATTCCTCAAAATATTAAATATGAAATTAACATTCAATCAAGCAATTTGACTTTTGGATATATACACAAAATAATTGAGAACAGGAACTTGAAGAGATATTTGTATAGTAAATTTCTCTACAGATTCATGACCAAAAAGTGAAAGCAACTGATGAATGGATTGAAAAAGAAATGTGGTATATAAAAACAGTGGAAAATTATTTGACCTTATCTCCAAGTGATTACATAATTTTTTTTTTGGTACCAGGGATTGAACTTAGGGGTACACCACTACTGAGCCACATCTCCAGCCCTATTTTGTGTTTTATGTAGAGACAGAGTCTCAGTGAGTTGCTTAGCGCCTTATTGTTGCTGAGGCTGGCTTTGAACTCACGATCTCCTATCTCAGCCTCCCAAAGTGCTGGGATTTCAGGCGTGCACCACCGTGCCCAGCTTACATAAAAATTTTATAGTAGTGATCTGCTATTGTTTTGTGTTTAGAGTGAACATGAGATGCCAAAGTCTTTTTGCTATTTCAGCTCCATCTTTCGGCAATCTTTGAATACCTACAGCATGCTGGCAGATTTCTCTATGCAGTGATCCTTTCCCAGTGCTAGTAGACTGTTTTTGGTTATTGTGTTCACTGTGAGGCATATATTTTTCTATTTTGTGCTTCTATAAAGGAATGTCACAGACTAGAGTGTTTTATAATGAACAGAAATTTATTGGCTCACAGACCTAGAGGCTAGGAAGTCCAACATCAAATGGCAAGCAACTAGTGAGGTTGTTCTTGCTGCACCACCCTTTATAGGAAAGGCAAACTGAGGAGGAGAGAAAGAGAAAAACAGGGAGAAAATTAAAGGGGGCTAAACTTTTTCTTGTTTATATAAGCAGCCCATGCCTCTAATAGCGGCATTCATCTCTCCATGAAGGTGATGCCCTCATGATCCAAACAACAACCATTAGCCTTTAGGCCGTATCTCTCAACACCATCACATTGAGGTCAAGTGTCTAATACATGAACTTTGAGGGGCACATTTCAATCATAACAGGGTACTTATGCTAAATTCAGAAGATGATCTTTATTTTCATAATTGAACTTCAGTCTTTTGCAGGTAATATATTCTTGGCCTCAGGGATGGTTATCAAAATTCTTTCTCCTCCTGTTTGTGGACTTACATTCTTGGCTCTTAAGAAGAAAAGGACTATCTATACCTCCTTTCTTTATCAGGCCAGGCAACATTTTTTTTTTTTTTCTGAAACATTGGAAGCCATAAGAATTTTCCTGCCTATCTTGCTGATGCAGAGGGTTTTTTTTCCTCCCTGTCTCCAGAAAGCAGTAGATCTTTACTTGGTCCATCAGAGGAAGAAGAGATTTACTTTCACCTCTCCCCAGAAGCAATGGATTTTTGACTGTCTCTTGTACTGGAATGGAAAATTTTCACATTCCTTCTCATATGAGAGGTTTAGGAAATTCTATTCATTAGACAAAGTACCTGTCTTCTAGGATCTTGCATTCTAGGATGGGAAAGTGAGGAATAACAATATAGCATCATGTTGAGTCATTACTAATAAAGGAATTGAACTTGCTAACTGAAAGACCAAGCAGGAAAGTAGGTTAGAGAATGATAGGGTAGTGAACTGATATTCTTGAAGAATGGTTCAGGCAAGGTTGTCAGCAGACTTTTGAAGAAAGATTTGGATTAAAACCAATGCAAAAGTTTAACAACAAGCAATACCTGTAAAGGAAAGCTTGGATCCTCAAGGAGAAATGGTATATTTATATGTTTTTAGAGTATGGATAGAAATATTAGGAAACCCACACCAAATAAAAGTCTACAGTTTTTGATGATTTCAAATAATTTCTATGATCTCAACATCTGCATCTCTGAGCAGTACCCTCTCTTTTGTTTTCCTGTATCTTATAAAAGAAAAAATATCTCTAAATTATCCAAAAGGACTTTCATACCATTAAGACATAAAGGTGACAAAAGTATGTGATATTTTAAATTTGCTCAATTATTATAAGACCTTTTAGAAGAACATTTCAAATCAATTTTGACTCTCTCAGTGGTATTGAAATGCAAATTCTGTTTCCAAATATTGACAGAAGACCAATATTGAGCTCATGCAGAATAAACTTCAACATGGTTCCTGTTCCAAGTAGAAGCAGGAGAAAAGTCAACACAAACTGTAGTCATGGTACACACAGGAGGTGAGCAATTATGTACACATAAAACCAGGATATTGAATAATATGTATTGTAAAATTAAAGGGTAGAAAATTGACATTGGAAATTGAGCAATTTTAAGGACTAACAGCTTTGAAAGATATCAATGTCCTATTTTGCCAAATTTGGGCAGAAGAATAACACACATGATGAAGTTGCATGTATGTTTTTTTATTAGGACACTTTCTGTTTTCTGATTTATAAAATCAGAAAATTGATATGTAAATCAATATTTTAACCTTATTGTTTTTAAGGAAACTCACTTCTTTGTAGAACACATTTGTGTTACCAATAAGCCAAGTATATAAACACTTCTCAAATATTTCATGTCTGTTACCTTTATATTATTATATTTAAAACATTTTATATACAAATAAACTATATGTATGCTCTCATATCTATATACTATGATATAATCACATATAGCAATAATTCTATAATCAGGTAATAAATTTCCTGAGCTTTATTCAATGTAACACATTGAATAAAATTAGTCTGAAAAATTCTCTAGTCAAATAGATTTGAGAAATCTTAGATTAAATAGTTTTGAAAAGATACATTGTTTAGGCTCATTGTGAATCTCAATTAGGGGACCAAACCATTTAAAATTTCCCATACTTAATTTACCAAGGACATTTTTTCTTTTTTATAAATCTTTATAAACATCTCAAAAATTTGTTTTACTAGCTTGTTAGAAAATATCAGTAATTGCTGGTGAAAATTTTTTGCTAATAATGTCATTGACTATATAACAATAAATATTTTTAAATGTCATAACATTTAATACAGTAATTATTTTAATATATTTCCACTATTTTCTAAAGTTACTCTATCTTCCTTACTTTTTACAATGACCTAGAAATTGACACTCCCAATATCACTGTTATTTTTTTGCTGTGTGTTCAGTATAAGCCATCTCAGTCATTGCCGTGGATTATTTTCAGCAAAACATAGGTGGCAGAAGAAAATTCCTTAGAATTGTATCTTATTTTCCAGCTTCAACATTTTGCTGAGTATATAGCAATGTGATTATAAGTTATTCATTACAAATCCACCATCCTTGGTCTGTGAAGGTTGATTAACTGGGCACCATTTGATTTCTGAAGATTCTAAAGCTTATAGATATGATAGATCTAATATAGCATATTCCTTTCAGAAAGCTAATCCACTTGATCTTATTACTTAAATTAATAACATCTATGAGAAAACAAAATCTGAATGAGACAGTTTGAATTACCTAAATGCACTTAACCATCAAAAACTTTATACCATAAAGGAGGTGAATGGATCTCTTAGCTGACACTCTTCCACTTAGAAGCTCTCACTGGAGAGCTATTTCTCACCTATTTAAGACATCTCCATTCAATCCAGAAATTCTCAAAAGGAGACAGAGGTATGCTGATATACAGCAGAGTTCCTCAACCTGTATTGATCACTAACTCTTCATCTCACTGTTAAGGGAGGAATTCCTGCCCTAGGTTATAAGGATAGCTAAATACATGATACTTGACAATGGATTGATGAAACATGCAGTAGTTTACTAGGCATTTATAGTCAGAGCGGAGAGGTGGAGGACACTGTACAATGCAGGGCCTCAAAGGCTTGTGTCAGAAACAGAGTAAAAAATGAGAGCGTGTGGGAGACAGGCTTTATGATATCAAGAGGCCAGAGTATGCCCTAGTTTCTGCAGGAGGATGTTATTGGCTTGTTTGAGTAATTCTATGGACGGGCAGGGAACTCACTGCTCAGAAATAAGCAAAAATTGCAATCAGTCCATTTAATAAGGAGAGTTCCATAATTAGGAAACTTTCTCCACCAAAGCAGAGGAGGAGGTAACTTGTAGTTATGTCTTTTGAAGACTTACTTATTTTATCAGTTGTCAGAGCAGTTCATAATATTTATTTTAGGCTGTATACCACATAAACATGATACTGTTATAATTTTGGATTAGATAAATCTTTGTTGTAGGGGCTTCCATATGCATGGAGAATGTTTTGCTGTAGTACCAGCCTTTGTCCAATGATGCCAGTAGCTACATTGGCCACCATCTCTAGATGAAATCATCAAAGATTGCCAAAGAGTAACTAAAGGATAAAAACACTCAAAGTTATGAATCATGTGAGTGGAGCATAATTGCCCGGCCCTGATCCACAAATTTGGCTGAATTCTATAAAGGGTACCTGTGACTGTCCAATGAGTATGAACCACCTGTGGGAGCATGAAGTGTTTATCATATTGTAGGAGAAAACATAATTTCTCTCTTTGTGTTATTTATCCCACTCTCTTCTTTATAGAATTTTTCATTATGTTCTTCTATGAGTGAATCTAAGAGATTTACTAAATTTCTTTAGAGAACTTACATGGGGTCTGGCATAGATGCATTGGATACAATGACAAATAGAAATGGTCTTGAGCTTCATATAACATAGATTCTAATGAGAGAGAGATATGTTCAAATGAACCCCAGCAACTTAGGGTGAATATTGTAAAACACAGAAGATCAGCAGCCAACAAGATGGCTTAGGAATTTTCCAGTAAAAAAGCAACTATTCTGAAGCCTGAAAGATTACCAGCAACTAGGAGATATAGAGATAAAGGTGTCATCAGCAGAGGAGAGCTCTGATGCTAGAAATTATTTTGTATATTCCAAGGAGAGAAAGTTCAGTTTATTTCACTTTCCAATGTGAGCCTTGACAAGAGAAGATTCTAAGTAGGCGATAGGGGCCAAAACATGAAGGACTTTTAGACCGTGATAAATTGACTGTACTGTATTCAAACCAAAAGTGAGATTATTTTGAAAAGTAAGAATGTGAATTTATAGCTTAGAATAATTTTTTGATTGCAGCATAGGAAATGGACTGAGAAATGAAAACGTGGGGGCAAGCAGGCTTTTAAAAAGATATCAGTTTTGGGGTTGTTTTTTGTTTTTAGTGAGTGACTTTCATACTTTTATCAGATGTCAAAATCAAGTGAAAAAGTATAGAAGAATTGAATAATACAGTTAATAAGTACTTATAAATTATTAGATATACATCTAGATATGGGCAACTGTGGATATTGACACATGACAAAATAAAAAAATAAAAAACTATGAAACACAGCATGCATATATATGTACTAGATGTAAGTCAGAGATGGCATTGCAGCTGAGAGAAGCAGAGGTTTTTTAACTTTTTCATTTGTTATTTTTAAATATCCATGACAGTAGAGTTTATTTTGATATATTATCCACACATGGAGTATAACTTTGTCTAATTAGAATCCCATTCTTGTGGTTGTACATAATGTAGAGTTTCACTGTTCTTGTAGTATATGAATATAGGAAATTTGTGTCTGATTCATCCTACTCTCTTTCCTATTCCCATCCCTCTCCTCTCTCTCTTTATTCCCTTTTGTCTAATTCAATGAACTGCTATTTTTTCCCACTACTGCCCCTTATTGTGTGTTAACATCTGTATATCAGAGAGAACTTTCAGCCTTTGGCTTTTTGAGATTGGCTTATTTCACTTAGCATAATAGTCTCCAGTTCCATCCATTTACCTGCAAATGCCATGATGCCATTTTTCTTCATGGCTGAGTAATACTCCATTGTGTATATACACTACGTTTTGTTTATCCATTCATCTGTTGGACCTTGGTTGGTACCATAACTTAGCTATTGTAAACTGAGCTGCCATAAACATTGAAGTAGCTACATCACTATAGTATGTAGTGATGTTTGCATCATTAAACAATATTGGTGAAAAAAATTTAAGGAAATATCAGCTTATTGTTTGGTTTTTAATTCTGTAAATATAGTTTAAAAATTAGTGCCAATGGGAGCAAGGAAAATAGGTGGTTTTATAACTTTAGCCCTTAGAACTGACAGACTTGTTGGCTCATAGAATTAAGTAAGGAGCAAAGTGAAGGTATTTTTTTCAGTAATATGGAAATTTTTGCATCAGCCACTGAGTAGAAAGTTTAGCAATTTTCCTTGAGATTGGCAACTCAGAAAAAAAAAAAGAAAGAAGGTTTTAGGGCAAAATGACAAGTAAATCAAGGAAAATTTAAACATTTTGGTTATAGAGAGGATCTGAATGATAAGGCGATAATGAGGGTGGGAAAGGCACTAAAAAGGTGTGTTACATAAGTTGATATGGATTGAATTGATTGATGTAAAAATAGGATATGGAAACCTAGAAAGATTGGGAGGTATTTAAAGTTGGTTTGGAAGCTTTGATTTTCTTCATCATGGTGTAAAATCTTGATGTTACATTGCTCTCCATAGCAGGCTGCATGAAGGTGTAGAGGAAAATAGTTGATTTAATCAAGTGGAAAATTTAAAAAACTAAATGGGATAAAGAAAGGAGAGAAATGGAATCAAAGATATTGTTGAGATTTTGCCTGATACGTTGGCCTGGGTAACTGATGATTGTGGTAAAAAATAAGAAGAGTCTGATGGGGGGAATTACGAGTGTCCTTGTTGCTAGAGGTCAGAGTATAAATGAAATGAAAATGAAAAACAGGACTCTTTCCCCAAAGAGAATGAATTCAAAGGCAGCATTTGAGAAGCAGAGATGTCCATGGTGGTGACAGAGAGGACTCTGTCACAGTGGGAATGGGTGGCAAAATTGGACCTGACTTTTGGATCATGGAAGTGCAGCCACACTGAGAGAAGTAGATGCCTGATGCATGAGACTCACATTTTCTCTGACTAAATTAGCATTCTTGCTGACTGTACCTCCTCTGCAGACTTTTTTATTAGATCTGTCATTTATTTCAATTCAAAACATAGGGCAAAGGAGAGTGAACTCATAACCTCTGCATCACCACCAGTCACTTCACCTGACATAGTATTGATGACTCCTTGTCTTTAATTTCTGTCTTGTTCATTGATGTTCCCCAGACATCTGAAACCATTGATGTCACAGAGTTAGATATTTTCTCCTCAAATCTGCCCAACAGCCACATATGCTCTCAATTCTACCCCATTTCTCATGACTGTTTCTATGTCTCCTCTTTGGTAGGTTTTCTTAAGACAGATCTGTCCAAACACACAAAAATGATTGATCAACAGTATTGTGTTACATCAGCTCAGAAATTTCCTGGCACCATTTTCATAAAGATTACTATCAAGTCTAATTTTCCAAATAAGAATATTGTAAAATGACTTCAACAAGTACACTCTTATAAACAGATTTATGACAAAATAGAATAAAATAGCTGATTTTTTTCAGGTCCAAATTTGAATTGCTTATTAATTGCTGGATATTTCAAGTACATGATCTGTTGGCTCTCAAATATATCTAAAAACAAACGTTTGCTTGCTCTTAAGTCAAACTCCATCTTTATATTTAGTGAATGCTTTACCAATGCTTTCAGTCTTTTCTACCCCAAGATATCTGCTGTGGTTTTGACCCTAATCACCAGTCTGCTCTTGGCTGTTGGAATTTGGGATCCTTTTTGAATTTTAGTACAGAAACTTCTGTGATTGTCTTTTCTTTATTGATCCCATGTTCTTTGACACACTATTTAGTTATCTTGAAATAACTTATTTTGTCTTCTCTGCCTGATGAAATTGTATCCATTTTTACAGGATCTGATTCAGATACAATCTCCATGATTTTTCCTAATCATCATAGGGAATAACTATGAAACAAATATTCTGTGCTCTGTGCTTTTTTTATTTTGAATACCAATTTTAGGTGCACAATCCTCAACCTGTTTTGAAACTCTCTTATCAAAAAGCCTATCTTTATGTCAGTTAAGTATTTTATAATTTATGATTATTTAATAAATTCCTTTCTACTGGTTTATATTTTTTTCCTGAAAATCCTTGAGTGCCTTTTTATTTTGACACTTATTCTTTAAACTAATATTTTAATGTTTCATTGTTGGATAATTTATTAAGTAATCTATATACATTTTGTAAATGAAAAGAGCATCTTATTGGGAGTTCTGCTTAAGACATAGCAAAATCAATAGCTTTTTATTATAAAGAGGCCTGAATTATTATTGTCAATTTAAAGTTGTCTTTCAAAATAGAGAAGTGAAATCAATACTTCAATTACCTATGTGAATACACATGCACAGACTTATTTACATAGAGATACTGAGAATCTGCTCAGTGATATACCATATTTGCAATCTTCAAAAATATGACATATATCCATTTGGACCTGTTAAGGGCATTACTTTCTCACTCCTCATCCCAACCTGGGCTATGTAACTAAGAATTATAATAAAATGGAAAGAAAGAATGCAGAAGTGTTCATTCCTAAATAGCGAGTGCTAAAAAATATGACAAAGAAGTGATAAAGCAGAGCCTTCTTCCTAGTTTCTAGTTTCTGTCCTGTTTATTGTTTTACCAATTCTGGAAATAAGGGATAAGGTTGGTTTTATTGCTGTCTGTGCTTCTGTAATAGTCATCTTCAAAAAATGTGAAATTTAGTGAAAAGTAAAATAGTTTAGATTGCTTAATTTCACAGTAACTGAACTGAAGTCATCCTATGCCAGTTCATTTACAAAGACATGAAAATTTTAGAAATCTCTTCCTAGTCCTAAAACCTTTACTATATTATGATCCAGCTACAAAGTATTTATTTATATCATATCTCATAAACTTTCTCTTTAACAAATATCCTGAAAATTTTCATTTAAATACATTTCTTTATTCATAAGTTTTCCTTTCCTGTTCTACTCTGTAAAGCAGCAATAATTTTTTCCTGAATGTACAGACTGCTGAGGGCTAGATTAAAATCCTATATTTAGCTGGTTTGTTTGCATTTCATTTCCTGTATGTCTAAGGAAATGAATACTTAAATAAATGACTTTTTAACGTGGTTGCTTAAGTGTTTGTTCCTCTTTCCTGCTGTGGTGACAAGGGTCTTATTAAATTTTGTTTTAAAGTGGATATTTTAAGTGGCTTTACTTCCTATAAACTGCAGAACTGGCAATGTGAAGGAACATTTTAAAGTAGACACAGTTTAAACATTTATTTTTATTGTTCTTGGAGATAAAGATGAAAAACAATTTTAAATAGGGCAGAAAACATGTTTAGGACTTTTTAAAATGCATTGTAAGAACTAAAGGAAATTTTAACTAAACTATTTGTAACTCAACTATTTAATTATAATAATGTAAAGTTGAATATGAAAATAATTTAAGTCCTTCCTATTCATCACATCACTTTTTACTTTTCTGAGTGATGAAGCATTTTCTATTTCATTATAAGAACACTCTAATAATACTAATTAAAATCTGTTATGAATTTTTATGTAAAAGCTTGCTTGTTTGTAATAATTTAACAGACTTTAAGCCAACAGTTAATGGAGGAACTGGTAAGTTCTTTAGCTTTAATATCATTTTTATGGGAGTAGTTCAATGGTTGGCTAAGTAATAAATAGTAATACTAATAAAATCAAGTCATAGAATTAAAATGTGCTTCTTTGTCAATTAAGACAATAGTACAACTTATCAGAGACATGATATAGGTAAGTTTAAAGAACTTATAGTGAGAAAGAATTTTAGACATTTGTCATAGATTTCAATGTTGAGCTCCAAGACAGACTTTGAAATACTCAGAAATATAATAAAGATTCAATGAGTCATAACTGTGCAGTTGGATAAAGATGGCAGAGCAAAGGAAATATTTTCTTCTCTACAATCCTTGAAATTTTCTAAAATAAAAAAATAAAAATAAAGCAAAGAAATCTACAATAAAGCAGAAAAGTCAGAAATACCACAAATATGCAGAAAAACATAGCATCATTAATTTTGGTATATGTGAAAAACAATGTGACAACAGATATGTAACTCAATAGATCAGATGAGTATATATTTTCCTAGAGGTAGTTAAGTAGTTAATATGGATCCTTTTGAAGGATCCATATACCAATTTTGATTCCTGTGAACATATCTGGTGGCTAGGGCAGAACATGGAAAGTGTGTGTGGGTGTGTGTTCATGGAGATGTTATACATGAATGTATTGGATAGGGAGTGGACCTGAAGATGAGGTTAGGTAAGAAAGGCATTTCCCTTATATCCCAGTTCTTTATATTATAGAGATTGCTGTGGTAAGTCATCATGAATGAAGAAAAAGCAAGTATAAAAATCCCTCTAATTACCACATTAACTAAGTGATACTGAAAACAAGGAGATAACTCCTTCCAGGGCAGTCATTATCTGGGGAGAAGTTTGATATATTGAATATCAAAAATATAAAATTATAGTTAAATTTTTCTCTGTTCTCATTGCTTTCACTTAATGAATTGATACTCTTCAAAGATGAGTACAAATAATCAGTAAACATCATAAAACTGGAGAATATACAGTCAATAAAAATGGAAAAGGATATATGCAAAAGGTAGATAAAAAAAGATCACAACAAGAGTGGCCTAAAGAATGGGTGGATATTAGAAAAATATTTCTAGTTTGAAAGAAATACCACACAGAATGATACCCACAAAATGAGTTAAGGTAGAGATTAAGGAGGGAAATGACTGTAAAGAAGAGATTATTAAAATATAAGAAAATGACTAATATAAGAAATGGAGAGAAAAAACTTTTAAAGATGTAAGATATAATTAAAACAGTAAAAAAGTAGACTAAAGAAATAGAGTCAAGTAAGAAAACAATGGTTATGCTGGTGAAATCAGACAAAATAATATGGAAAAAATTTAAATACATTAAAAATGAATTGAAAGATTATAGATATTGAAGGGATACCAAGGAGATCCAACATAAATATAATAGGAAACATAAAAAAAAGAAAACCACAACTATAAGCACACAAAATATTTAATAGAATAAAATATTTTAGTCATACAGATTTCAATGTAACATTTTATGGGCACATAGTTGAGATCATTTATGATGCCTTACCACAGAAATCCTATTATTCCTATTCCTATTACCATCAGGAATAACCTTAAAAATTATTGAAATTCAATGGGAAGAATAATTTTGATGGGCCCCTGGGCAAGGAGTTAAAATAATCACTACAAGGAAGCTGTTAACCTGTCTTAGATTTCTCCACAGCATTATTTAAAACTAAAGTCTGTGCAGAGCTATATAGCAATTATTTTTTGTAATTTGAATATGACCCAATTATTATATTTTATTTCTCATGTAAAATGTTTTCAGATATGCTAAATTATAGCACCCATTAGTGCATTCTACAAAGTAAATCTTGATAAAGTTTGAAATTCAAGAAAATAATCAAACTTAAGTATTCAATAAAAAAATCTTTCATAAAAAGACAACTAGAAAGAAGAATATCATTTTTTACATTGATGTAGGTTGAACAACAGTAAGAGTTATAATTAAAGGTATTGTAAAATATAAACTTGACAATGAATAAAGGAAAAAAAATAATAAAGCTAAAACAAAACAAAGCAAACACCAAAAGACTGAGAGAAAAGGTTGGAATGTAGCTATATTTTTCCTGTTCTTCAACTTTCTTCATAAATTGCTACCTTCCTACATTAAATAAATATACTTTAAAAGCAAAACATACTGAAAATACTATACACAGAAACCCAATTCTGAATGCCACTACATCTTTGCAAACAAAGACATAAATTCAAGAAGAACAGGTAGGACTGCACAGACATAGCTTCTATACGTTTTCATTGTTAGTATACAGAGAACATGATATGCTTGGAATTGTCTGTAAGTAGAGAAATAAAATAATCCCCAGAGAGATCCCACTGAAAAGAAAAGAGTAGAAGTTTAAGAGATCTTAAGATAAACAATGAAGATGAGAAGGTGACTTAAAGGAAACACAGATAAAAAAGAAATACAAATAAATGTCAAATTAAAGAACTTGTATAAGCACTTGATAATTCACAGAACTGACTCAAAGGAAAAGAATTGTGGGTAAGGAGATATAGCAGCATCTGCAGTACACTGATTCAGGGGGATATGTAGGGATGCATCAGTGTCTCTTGGAGACCATATAATGAAAGGAAAAAAGAATGGAAAATAATGCATTCTATGAAATGAAAGAAAAATTAGATATACCAATTTTACAAGTAGAAAAACAGCAAGAAAATATTAACTAAACATCATGTCAAATCTACTCTGAAAACAGAGATCAGGCTATTTTTCAATACCCATGGAAATTTTACAAGAATATAACATGTGCCAGAGAAAGGGAGACTTCAAATATGTTCCCATATTAAAAGTACATAATTAACCATCTAATTACAACTCAGTGGCAATAGAAAATAATAAAAAAATGAAACAATGTGCTCTTCTATTTGGGAAATTAAAAATAAGCAATGCTTTCCTAAAAGATGAAGTCCAAGTATAAACTCTGTAACATCTATAAAATATCAAATATCTTATTAAATATAGTTACTCTCCCTTTAGTATGTTTTCCTTCCTCCTTATAAAAAAGACAATGGAATAATTTATAAGCTGTTATGGTTTAGATATGAAGTCTGCCCCCAAAACCTCATGTTAGGCAATGCAGGGATGTTTAAAGTTGAAATGAGCAGATTATAAGAGCTATAACCTAATTAGTGCATTATTTCACTTAATGGATCAAAAATTTGAGCGGATTACTGTAGGCAGGTGGAGCATGGCTGGAAAGTAGGCTGTGGATATGTCCTTGGTAATTAAACATTATCTCTCCCTCTTTGCATGTGTGCTTGTGCTTGCTCTCTCTCACTCTCTCTCTCTCTTTCTCTTTCTCCCCCTTCCTCCTTCCCCCCTTTGATTCCTGGTTGTCATGAGCTAGGAAGATTTTCTCCACCATTCTCTTCTACCATGGGGTTCTACCTTACCTCAAACTCAGAGGTATGGAGTTGGCTGACCAAGGACCCAATCTCAGAAACCGTGAGCCCAAAATAAGTTTTCCTCTTCTGAGTTGTTCTAGTTAGTTATTTTGGTAATAATGATGAATGCTGACCTACAACATAAACCTTATTTAAATATTTCCTACTAATGCCCGTATTTATTTAAAGCACAGTGCTGGTCCCTTTGTACAAATACATATTGTTCAAAAGATATGTGCATCTACTCAAAAAAAATGAAGTAGAACACTAAGCATTGACATGCAAAGATCAAGACACATATACTACATAATCCTTATGTGACTTCTAAAATGGTATATGTGTAGAGAGACATATATGCTATTGTATATACACTTTCTGGTAAGGAATGATAAAAATACTGTGTTAATATTTAAGGTTGTATGAGAGAAAATAAATACATTTACTTTTCACCATTATGTTTTGTACCATGTAAATTTCCAACTCATAAATATCAATATCCAAATCTATCTACATATATATCTGCATTACTTTTATTTAAAATGTGGAATATGAATAGTGAATTCATTGTCTGTTTTTTAATTTCTTCTTGATACTTCTCTACATTAATAATTTATATCTAAATTTTTTAAAAAGTATAAGGCAAGTTTATAAAAAAATTAATATTGGATAAAGGTAAAGCAATACTATTAGAAAAATTCATCAACCCAAATACTATTAGTAAATGGAAGAATGAGCATAAATGCTCCATTTCCAAGACCAAATATGAAAATAAGAACCATAAAATAGAAGTAAAGAATTATTTGGTATAGGAGCTAAATAAATTATTGCAGAGAAGTAAGTTACATAGAAAATAGGCCCAAGTAAAAATAAAGACATATAGACTAAGTTGTTTGAAAACATAAATTTCAGCTACTCACATCAAACTATAAGGAGAAAATAACAATATTCAAAATAAGAAATTACAAACATGAAATGCCATAGGAAAAGCCAAAACTGCATCAATTAAGACTAATTTTGTTATTTATGCAACTGTCTTGAAAACATAAATGAAATTAACTGTTTTCTAGGAAACTTTAGCTTACTAGAACTCATGACAAAAGAGTAGAAAATCTAAACAAATAATTCACAATAAAAGTGTTTTATAAAATGTTAGAAATCAAACTGGCCCAGATTTCTGTGCTTCTGCACATTCTTGGCCTTCTGAGCAACACAAACTGATATGCTATAAAAGAATGAAGCCTCCCCTTCCCCATAGGTGTTTTCTCCTGTGTAAGGCAATAGAGTTAGAGATACGCCTCTTCCAGGAACCATTTTCTCCTATTCAAAGAATGCCACAACCTCTTACAGTCTTCCTGCAGCCAATTATTCACACTAAGGTTAGAGAACTTGGTCTGTTGTTGCAAGGGATTATGTGTTTACATTCCAGAGTTAAAGATAATGTTTCCATCTTCACCCCCATCTCTATCTCTGCCTCTTTTTCCATTGTGGAGGGGAGGATGAGCAAATACACCAGTCACTATGTTACCTTTGAGTTTTGTAAGTTCCACATATCTGCTTTGCTCACAAATGTAATGGCCTGGCTTTTCTCATGTTACCTTGTGGACAAATGGGTGTGGGAAACCTGCATTTGGAACTTGTTCTGGGTGCTATTATTACCATGAGTAAATAATTCATTACTTTTATATAATAATCATTAAAAATATATGACAAAAGAAACTCATTTACAAAACATATGATAAGGGCCAAGACTAAGAATGGAGAAATTTTCGTACAAAGATAACTTTAAGGTGTTTGTAAATGGCATAAAAATGTCTTGATCAAAATACATTTCTTTGAGAGCACAAATTATGTAGATATCATTTGTCTCTAAAATAATCTATCAATTTAAAGCAATTCCAAGGAAAAAATGCCTTTTAGATACTATTTCATCAAGTTGAAATGAATAAGCAAATAAGGTAGAAAATAAATTAACAAATGGTTAGAAAAAATGTTTAAAAAATACCAGTAAGTAGGAATTTATCCTAATAGGATAAGTTATCCTAATAGGATGCAATTAGTATTCTGATAGTAAATGAATACTAGTTAATGGATACATTGAACAAGCAATGAAATGCAAAATAAAGTACTAATAAAGGACAAAAAATTAAGTTTAAAATATAGAGTCCATATACCAAATAGTGAAGGATATATGAAAACAGTACATTGTAGTGCCATCTGGCAGTGACATGTAAAAAATATAGATGGGTCCATTTCTTTGTTCTTAAATTACAACAAAAATTAAATTGATCAAATGCTTAAATATACATTAAAATAAAATACCTTAGAAAGTTTTTTAAACAGTATAAAGTGCCAACTCATGAAATAAAAACACAAAGATTATCTGAAGATATATAAAGAATAATTTTAACTGGTATAAAAAAGACTAATTGCACCACAGAAAAATGGGGAGAACATAAATAGCTCATTAAAATGATATGTAAAGGGCTCTAAAACATATAAAAAGATCTCATGAGTGTATTAATCAATTTTCTATCAGCGTGACATAATACCTAGGATAATCAAATGATAAAGAGAAAAGGATTATTGTGGCTAGCAGTTTTGGGGATTTTTGTCTATGGTTGGGTGCTTTTGGACCTGTGGTGGGGCAGCATGTCATGGTAGGGAGTGCCTAATGGAGAAAGCTGCTCATCTCATGTGACTGGGAAGCAAAAGAGAAACAGAAAGAGACCAGTGTCCCAGAATACCTTTGAGGGCACATTACAATGACCTAAAACCTTCCACTAGGCCATACTTCTTAGATTTTCAATACTTTCCAACAGTAGGTAGTTCAAGACTAAGCTTTTAACACAGGCCGTTGGGGAACATTCTGCCTAAACTATAGCAATAACAAAGACAAGCAAGAGGAATTCAGTGATACACAAAATGTTCATCTACCATATAGTCAAAGAAAAAAGTCTCATAATCATTTTTACTGGATAATATATTTAAAAAATAAATATCATATTGTAACAGGGGAAATAGTGCAAATTAATATAACAATTTTAAAAGGCAACTGAAAATATCCATCACTATTAAAAATTATAGATACACTTTGGCCAGCAATTCCCTTTTCAATAATTTATCCTGAATATGTACTCACACATGTGGGAAATAATGTTAAGTATGTGGTCAATGAGTACAGTATTATTAGTAATTGTAGAAGACTGGAAAGTATTATTAGTAATTGTAACTTTGATTTAAAAAACAATCTGCTGATATGATACATCTCTACATTGCCAATTCAGCCATGAATAAAAATAACAAAAACCTGAGTGGAAATTTTTTCTTTATCAATAAGGAGTATTAATTTTAATTAATAAAATTACTTTATTAATTTTTAAATTAATAAAGTAATATTTGAAACATTGGTACCATTTCTATAATAAAATAAAAATATGTATACACACATATACATATGTGAATATGTATACAAAATCTATAAAATATTTCTAGAAGAATATACAAATAGTATATTGTTTAGCTGAAGAAAGAAACTGGTGCTTGAGTTAGAGTTAAGAGAAAAAGACTTCACTTTATCATATTTTTAAAATTTGGAATTTTAAGTCATATTAAGTATTATCTTTTAAAAAACAAATTCTAAAGAAACATTTAATTTAAATATGATTAGAAGTCAGAAATAGAAACAATTCCATTCTTGAATAATAATGTCTTACAAATGGAAATTAATTGTCAAAGTTTGTAGGATACTAACAACAGCCTGACTAAATGAAAACCACTCTCTAAATAACTAGTGAATCATGAAGAGACCAAATGTGCAATTAGAGGTTTATAAAAGCAATGGAAATATAAATATCATACATCAAAAATGGAATGCCAGCCATTAAAATTTTATGGTAATTAACACCATAAGTATTTTTAATAAAAAGAAAAATTGTTGAACTTTGTTTATAACTCAAGAAGTTAAAACTATATCCAAATGTATAGAGAAGAAAAACTTGAAGTAGCAATTGTTTATGCATTGGAAAATTTAAATTAACAAAATTTATAATCATCTTGATCATTAGCTCCTGATCCATTTAAAATACCTTAGTGAATGGAATTAATAGGACCAGGAAATGAAATAATACTCAAAATGTGGAAGATACTACATATACAAATGGAGATATATGTCTCATTCTCTTATGTATGTATACACATATACATTTATGTTGAATCTTCTTATCTGACTTCATTCTTTTTTTTCCCCAAAACACGAGAGTGAAACAAACAGATACAAGAAAAAGAAAGAGTGAAAGTATCTCTACAATGAAAAGCTGACGGAAGAAGAAATTCTAGTTATGTAATTATACCCTAAGAATTACTTACCTAAAAATATATATAAGACAAAAGAAGATCCTAATTATAGAAAAAATTAAAAACTGCTAAAATTTTTGAGGTCACATCATGTACTATATACTGTTTTAATTGTCAATTTGGCTCCCCTCAACAATCATTTACATAGGCCTTATTTTGTTTATTTTGTATTAGTGCATTATAGTTATTTGTAGTATTGGGCTTCATTTTGACACAATCAATATGCATGGAATATTGTTTGTTCCATTTTAGTCTCTGATAATTCTTTTTCCCTCTTCCCTCCTACCTACCCCTATTCCCTCTCCTCTACTGTTAATCTTTTCTTTATTTATTTTTTAAATTGGTGCTTTATAGATATACATGAAGGTAAAATTCACAGTGGTATCTTCATACATGAAAAAATTGGTTATTTTCATTCTACAGTCCTTCCCTTTCCCTGTCTCTCCTTCCTCCTGTACTCCTTTCCTCTACTTGGTAGATCTACCTTCATTTTCATAGGATTCCCCCTCCTCCCAGATGCACACACACCCATTTTGCTCTAGCTTTCATAAAAGAAAAAAAAATTACCTTGACTTTCTGATTCTGGATTATTTAAATTGGCATGCTATTTTCCAGTTCCATCCATCTACTAGAAAATGCCAAAATTTCATTCCTGTTTATAGTTGAGTAAAACTCCATTGTGTATATACTTCATTTTCTTTATCCATTCATCTGTTGATGGGTACCTGGACTTGTTTTATGATGTGGCTATTGTGAATTGTGCTACTATAAATATTATGTGAATACTATAAATATTATGTGAATATATATATATAAATATACTATAATATAATATAAATATATAATATAATATAAATATACTATAAATATAAATATACTATAAATATTATGTGAATTGTGCTACTATAAATATTTATGTGCTACTATAAATATTATGTGCTTTTATCTCTGTAGTATGATGATTTTTAGTTCTTTTGCCCATACATTGATTGGTTTATTTGGCATTTTTTTAGTCTTAAGTTTTTTAGTTACTTATATATTCTGGATGTTAATTCCCTGACAGAGGTGAAGAATTTCTCGCATCTGTAGGTGCTTTCTTCATGCTCTTAATTATTTTCTTTCTTGTGCAGAAGCTTTTTAATGTGATGTCATTCCACTTAATGAGTCTTGGTTTTGTTTCTTGAGTTTTAAGTATATGGCTGAGGAAGTCAATGCCTGCACCAATATGTTGGATTGTGGAGCCTATATTTTCTTGCAGAAGTTGCAGAGTTTATTCTAGAAGGTTTTAATTCACTTTGAATTGACTTTTGTTAAGAGTGAAAAATAGGGACTCACATTAATTCTTCTACATGTGCATATCCAGTTTTCCCAGCACAATTTATTTAAAAGGCTATCTTGTCTCCAATGTATATCATTTTGCAGCTTGGTCAAATATCAATATCTATTGTATCAGTATCTATCAGTCATGTATCTATGTGGATTTGTCTCTGTGTCTTCTATTTTATTCTATAGATCTTTTTCGATGCCAATTCCATGCTGTTTTTATTATAGCTCTGTAATTTGACATTAGTGTTGTGATGCCTACAGCATTGCTCTTCAGTATTGCTTTTAAACATACGCAAATCAATAAAAATGTAATTCAAAAGAATCACACTATTATCTCAATTGAAGCAGAAAAAGTCATGTATAAAATCCAGCATAGAACATAGTTAATATTAACCATTTTTAAAATGCTGGATAAAGAAAGAATAAAAGAACTTACCTCAACATTATGATAGATATACACAACAAACTCAAAATGAACATCATACCAAAAGGATAAAACCTGACAGCACTTTATATAAAATCAGGAACAAGACAAAATGTTCACTCTCTCTATTCCTACCCAATATAGTCCTTGAAACTCTGATTGGAGTGATCAGGCAAGAGAAGGAAATTAAAGGGATATAAACAGAAAAAGAAGAAATCAAATTATCTCTATTTGCTGATGATGTAATCTTATATCTGGAAGACACTCCCCCTTCTGAAAATAAAACAAAAATTCTACCAGAAGATGTCTGGAGCTTATAAACAAATTCAGCAAAGTAGTAGCATACAATATCAACATTAAAAATCAATAACTTTCCGGGGCTGGGATTGTAGCTTAGTGGTAGAGTACTTGCCTCACATGCGTGAGGCCCTGGATTCGATCCTCAGCACCACATACAAAGCAATAAAATAAAGACATTGTGTCCATCTACAACTAAAAAAACATTAAAAAAAATCAATAACTTTCCTATACTCCAGTAATAAGTCTGTTGAGAAATGAATCGGGAAAATTATCTCATTTATGACTGATAACCTCAAAAAAAAAAAAAAAAAAACCTTGAGAATAAATCTTACCAAGAAGGTAAAAGACATCTACAGTGAAAACTGTAGAACACTGAAAAAAGAAATTGAAGAAGACTTTAGAAGATAGAAAGATCTCCCACGTACTTGATTAGGCATAGTTAATATTAACCAAATGGCTACAAAACCAAGACCAAATTCACTTCTGAAACATTTAAGTAGTAAGAATTGAAGCACTACAGCAAATTAATAGCATAGAGATTATTTAGTGAAAATCAATATGAAGCATGAAGGCAAATAAGACAATAGCATAAGTGAATAAGTAAATATACACTTACAGAAACTTAAATGTGCCTTATAATAATATAATAACAAATTTTAGAAAAAAATTAAAAATAGGAAAAAATTCTTCAAAATATGAATTAGGCTTAAAAATATAGAAACATTCTTTTCCTTGGGGGAGTTTTTGACTATTACATGTCATTTTTCTCAAACTTAATAAAACACTTTATAAAAGAATGTCACTGATAGAAGATCAAACAACTAGTTTAGTGAAAAAATATAGCCTCTATGTAGAACCATGGTAAGTTAGAGTCACAGGCAAAAGCTCATATGAGTTTACTTTTTCCATCTCTTCTCAACTTTGCTTTCAGAGACCTCATGTTGGTAGTCTGAAATAGCCCATGGCAGCAGTAATTTACACCATGAAAGCTGACAGTGTTTTTTTAAACATAATGATATGTAATTGTCATATGATAAAATTGGCCTCATTCATTAGTTGGGGAAGAGACTCTAAAATGGTATTTGTCTTACATCCTGGTGGTATTAGTAAACAGTAATGAATCTTGCTTTTATAATTTCTTGCATTTAAAAAGTTTCTCCTGTAGGCATACTCTTCTTTATTTTCTTTTATCAAGATTATTTTATTTTTTATCCTTCTGCTTTGCTGAGAGAGATGTATGTGACTTAAGAAATGTTTCATTCCCATCTATAATATCCTGGCTAAGTACTAATATGAATGAACCTTGAAGACCGAAATCCAAGGTGACCCTCTAGTTTCTGAGAGCAAGTTTCATCTTTGGATAGCTATAGCTTTTAGAAAACGTATTTGTTGAGTTGAAATTAGCCTTTCTGTAAATCCGTTAATATGCCATTGGTACCTGAAGCTATAAACAAGTTAATTCTTTCTTTGCAGACTGTAGTACTCCTGCCAACTTTGAATTATAGCCACATCTGTTCTTAATATGACTTTTGACTCTTCCTATTAAGATTTCTATGAATCACAGTTTGATGGAGAAGTGACAGTAATGGAATTGATATGGATCCAATATTTATTTTAAAATATTAGAACAAGGCAACTATGAGAATTGGTTAAACTATCTCTTGTTTATGTACCTGATACCAGACAGGTGGAAAGACAAACTTGTACTGGAGGTTAGGCAGAACGACTTGGGAACTATGAGAACTAAATGGAACCAACAAATTTAAACCAGAAGCAACATTATCCCTTATTTCCTCAAAGCATACAATATCAATGAAATAGGTGACCTGCAGGGGAAGTTGGCATCCTGTACTAGGGGACAAACATGTGCTATAGGAATAGGACAAATTAAAGGGGATTGTTGGGAAGGAGGGAACTAACTGCTGGGTCTCTCAAGTTGCTGCACATCTTGTTAGAAGAGTTTCTGACTTTTTGTTTTTTTGGTGCTGGAGATTAAATTCAGGGGCACTTGACCTCTGAGCCACATCCCCATCCCTATTTTGTGTTTTATGTAGAGACAGGGTCTCACTGAGTTGCTTAGTGCCTCGCCATTGTCTCAGCCTCCCTAAGTGCTGGGATTACAGGCTTGCACCACCGGCCCGGCTGAGTTTCTGACTATTTTAATTCCAGAATTTCTTCTCAAGAATGTGCATATAAACCGGGCACAGTGGAGCATGCCTGTAATCCCAGCACTTTGGGAGGCTGAGACTGGAGAATTGTGAATTCAGAGCCAGCCTCAGCAACAGCGAGGCACTAAGCAACTCAGTGAAACCCTGTCTCTAAGTAAAATACAAAATAGGGCTGGGGATGTGGCTCATAGGTTGAGTACCCCTGAGTTCAATCTCTGGTACCAAAAAAAAAAAAAAAAAAAGAATGTGCATATAGTAAACCACCTTGGAAAGATAGAGGTCGTCTTTCTTAATGGAACAGGTAGTCTACTTTTTTCCTTACCAACATAATAAAACTGCTATGTTCTCGTGCATTGATTAGGAAGACTTGATTGTAGATTCTTTAGTCTTCCCTAAGCTTAGTGTTCCTGAATTTTGTTGTACAGTACTAAAGTGGGTCTCTGTAGGGTGTAGACACAAGAAGACACAATGCAAACATGGAGTTCATGCTGCTGTAAGTTAGAAAGTCCTTTGGTTCTGACCCAGTAATTTTATGTCTTCTGTAAACATCCAAGAAACTGTGGCAGGGTGATTTGTTAAAATGCAAAATGGATACCATGTAAGACCCTTCACAATTTTTTGACAAAGATGAATGAAATGTGGAGGAGCTGAAGGCCTGGCTGTGCTTTCACCAGTTTTCTTAACAAGGTAAGCCAGCAGATATGGGACAACACAAATGTGCTACCGTGCTGTAAAAAGCCTTACACCAACACTTTAAATAAGAGTGTCATTGCTGCTTCCCTTTCTCCATCTCATGCAAATTTCTCTAGTGCCCACCCGTTGCCCAGATCCATGTAGGAAAGGGAATTTCAGGATACATGATTTCAGCTTAGCTAATTCAATAAATTACCCAGCCACTGTGGAGGTGGAGTTTTTTTCCTGTAAATTCAATCTGGGTTTTGTGAAGAAGGTGCAGAATTAATATGCAATTAATAAAGTGCTATCTCAGTATCTCTCAGTTTTACAGGGATCCAAAGACCTAACCATGAGTTTCCTTGCTTTTGCCAGAGTCTTCCTCCCAGTGGAAAAGAGTGGTCAGTTTCTCATCAGCTAAACCAGATGCATTATACCTGGTATCAAACCTAATGGGTTTCTCCTTTCATAAAATTCCTCAAACAAGCCAATCATATCCTTCTTTGACAACCCAGAGCTAACCCTTCATTTTGGTACTATGACCTTTGTCACCCACAGACACAGTTGCTTCTCTCTGTTCCCCAATTCAGTTCCTATGTGCCTCCACATAGTAAAATCTCCTCCTGCTGCTTAACTTCAAGCTTATGTCACTAATAAACTGCTGTTAAACACATCTGTCCAGTCTCAGGTATCTTGTGATTAGCAAGAATCTAGAGACAGAATTGCTTCTTTATTGACAGTTCAAAGAGAAAGCAAACAAAATAAGCTTGTTTTGAGATTTTGTTGGAAAACACAATTCAATGAGTGTGATTGTGTGTAGTTCTGAGCCAAGCCTCAATAGTTTTGCTATGGCTTGACTGTATGTGTCTTCCACCCAATCTGTATGTTGAACTCATTCCTAAACACTAAGGCATGGAATAATTACGTTATATCATGCTTTATATCACTGATTTTTAGTGACAAAATCCAAGTTCTATTGTTCTTCTCTTATTGTACACATTGAGAGCAATATTTTTAAATTTTTTAAGTATTAATCTGCTTTCATACTCATTGGCCTAAGGATTCTGAAATGTACCTTTTTCTTTCAAAAAGAGGAAAATCTTTCCCCATATTCTGTCTTTGTGTATCCTTCCTGATTTCTCAGACTGTAATAACATACCACAGTTATTGACTCTTGGCAAATGATTTTCCATGACTAAGATATATAGATTCTTCTATTATAGTCTAATACTGGACTTCAGTTTTCCATGACCTAGTTTTGTAGTTTTTGCAGTCTTCTGATTACCTCTGAGAAAGTATACAGAAGCAAATTACCAAAAAGTCAAACAACTATTTTAGCTCAAAGCAGCTAGCAGCTTGCCTTAAACATAAAAGAATTAGAAAATCCTCCATATTTTACTTTCATCCAGTTCTTTAATATACCATGTCTGTCTCCAGGGTTATAGTGTTTTAAATACTCTTTTTCTTACCTACATAAGAGGTGCTTTCTCTCTATGTATTTGGGAGCTTCTCCTCTGTTGTATTTTTCTTGTTTCAGTTATTATCTGTTGATGGCTTCTCCATAGGCCAGACCTCTCATGTATCTCCCTAGTCTAGATTATTTTTTTCACTCACATTGTTCATATTATCATTCTATTCATACCACTAGATCATTCTTTCTTTTACTTTACTCCATATTAAATGATGCTTACTGATTTCAAATTCTCTTCCACATACATGCACAAGTTATTTGTTCAATTTTATTTTTATTTATTTAGTTTTTAGTATTTAAGTACTCTATTTTTTCTGATAACTTTGATGAAAAACACATTTTATAAAATGAATATATTGGGGATCTCTGAAATTTTTGGGACTCTCATTTAATGGATAAGACAATAAAGACTCAGAAATGTAAAGCATTTTGTTAAAGTTTATACAGCTGGTTAAGGTGCAAAATAGCACTCTAATTCACCTTTTATAATAGTTCTAACTTATCTTAGAAGAAGAGGTATTGTCATTAATTTCTAACTCTACAGGCACCAATTTATTACCTGTCTAGCTGATTAGAATTTGGATTGTAAGCAAATGTACTTGAATACTTTGAGGTAGCTTGGTAAGTGTGGACTATCTAAGCAGCCTTCATTATATTGGCATATAAAGATTACTTTTCATAAAGAGAGCAAATTAATATACTATTTTCACATGCTTTTGAAAGACTACTAACCTGTCCATTTCTTCTCAGATTTTTTCAAACACATACAGATTTGAAAAATCAATTAATACTCCTCAATCTCCACGTGATCTCTTTGAGCTCCAAAATTACTCAGCTATTACCAGATAAATACAACCAATTACTATCAATTTGTGTCAGCTAGCAATAACCTTCAAACTATTAATAATGCAGAAAAGAGAAAGGAGACTTATAAAATAACCTTTCCTCCTTTCAATTTTTATGCATTTATTATTAACTATAAAAATATTATGATGTTCATTGGTTCAGTTCATTGCTGTTTGCCTATTCAAAGAAAATATTTTTGTTAAAACAAAAATGTTAAAAATCAAAGTTAAATACAGTAAGCCAAATAAAGTTAAATAAAGTTAAACATATAAAAATATACATAGGACTCTTTAGATAGCAGTATTCAAATTTAAATATGTTAATAGTTGGCAAAGTATGTAGATTGCAATGTCCTCCTTCCAAAAATTCTTTCTTTTTCCTGTTCCCAAAACTGTAATAAGCCACTTGAGGTACCTAAACTATACAATTAAATCTGTAAATATTTAGGTTAGTAATGCTTTTAAATATAAAATATATTCAAGATCATACTTGAGTTAATAACTTTACCTTCTATAATACTACAACACATATTACTACATAATGCAGGGCATCTGTTCTTACATAAATTTTATAAAGTTTCAACATTTTAAATCTAGAATGTATCCTAGAGATCATCTGATTCAAACCTTCTATCTGTGAATAAAGAAAATAGGTACAAACTTTATTAAATATGTTCCTGAAGGTCAAATTGATATTTAAAGATAAACCCAAAATTCCTTAAATTTAAGTCTGTGTTGCCTTTTAACTTAGTTAATGAATTAATTAAGATTAAATGTACAAAACATTAAAATTCCTTTTTTCTTTAGTAGCCAATCTACTAGTTTTCAAAAGTTCAAACACCGTGTATTTGTATTCCCATGGTTCAATGTTGTTTCTAAAAAATCAAGAATGTTTTACATGATGTTTTATTGAAGTCCTTATTGGATAAAATGTCCAGAAATTCCCCTAAATTTTTTTCAAGTGCAAATTAAGGGGATTTTTTCTATTCTTTTATTTGTTCTTTTTGATATACATGACAGTGAACTATATTTTGACATGTATATATATTGAGTATAACTTATTCTAAGCAGGATCTCATTCTTTTGGCTGTATATTATATGGGCTTTCACTGGTGGTATATTCATGCATGAACACAAGAAAGTTATGTCCAATTAATTCTTTCTTTCCTATTCATTTACTTCATTCCCTTTGTCTAATACAATGAACTTCTATTCCCCCCACACACTTGCTGTGTGTTAGCATACTCATATGAGAGAGAACATTTGACATTTGGCTTTTGGGGACTGGTTTATTTCACTTAGCATGATAGTCTCCAGGCTCATCCATTTGCTGGCAAAAGTCATGGAGTCATTCTTTTCATGGCCGAGTAATATTTCATAATGTATATAAACCACATTCTGTTTATCCACTCATCTTTTCAAGGGCACCTACGTTGGTTCCACAGCTTAGCTCTTGTGAAATGAGCTGCTATATAAATACACTTTCTGATACTTTTATGTGAAGAATTATAGAGTGCACTCTTGATAGAAAGAATGTCAATTTTCTCAAATGATCTGTTCACATGGTCTTGGGACCATATTTACTTTGTTTTTATACCAAGGGAAATCCTGGGAAGTAGAAAGGCAGAGTATAGGTTTGTACATCTATATATTACATATGATTATTCATGTGATTTGCATTATAATTTTATGTAATATTGGTTAGGATATCTAAAAATACTTATCTAAAATATTCATTAATAAGCAACTCTATAATCATAAATGACAATATTGATCCTGTGGCATTAGGACT
Organism: Geosciurus inauris; assembly: GCA_004024805.1. Taxonomy (NCBI): domain Eukaryota; kingdom Metazoa; phylum Chordata; class Mammalia; order Rodentia; family Sciuridae; genus Geosciurus; species Geosciurus inauris. Next base: position 173,242 of record PVHX01001395.1, on the reverse strand, counting down.
GGCATAAGGAATATTTCCAGGGACATGGTGTATAGGATGCGATATCTTCAGGAGGCAGGTTTGATCAAGACATAAAACAAAAAAAAGAAGAGCAGTGTGAGATAAAGAATCAAAAAGCAGTGAGATAAACACCAAGGAGATATATAGTAGAGTTAGAGGGGTGATGTCTTATATTTGGGAAAATAGGGAAGAAGATATATATCAAAAACTGAGAAACCTTCACTGTGTAATGAAAAATTAGAAGCAATTGCTTCTTACTGAATTGGTCATTTTGCCTCCTTAAATTCATACCAATGCAAAACTGTCTTGTTTAATTTGAATCTATTTTAATAAGTTATATTAGATTATAATTAGTGTAATTGAAATATAGGATATTTCATCTGTTTATTTGATGCAAATGTTACCATAGGAACAAGAAGAAAGAGGTTAATTAATACATGCTTTGCCTGTGAATGAATATTATGTACAAAATTTATTTTAATATTTTATATTTTTCATTAATATAGCAGAAAAAATCAATAGAAGGCTCTGAACAGAATTTTTCTGTCAGTTCTGTGACATTGTGCCTATTAAATGAAAAATTTGAATTCTTTTGTGACAGCAAAAACTACAGAAGTCTTCCAGTATTTATCTTCAGCAATGATAATTTTTAAACAGTGAACAGATCTACATTGGCTATTTGTAAAGAAGGGCAAGAAATAGAGACAGACAGTTTTTTTTTTTTATACTTCTTCTTTTTGGTTGTTCTCTCTCTTTCTATATATGTGTATGTGTGTGTGTGTGTGTGTGTGTGTATTTGCTTATATTATATATATGTACACACATACATACATACATACGGACTCAAAACTGCATGGTATTTTTATTTTGAGGCAACAGGCTTGTATTATTATCTATATATTAATGTATATGTGCAGCTTTAAACAAGGATACTAACATTTTATTAACTCCTGATCAGTGTTGGTTATAGCTAAATGATTTTTGTAACTTCATATTTTAATGTCAAGTTATAGGAGCTATGTTCTGAAATAGAAATGAAACATTGAGAAGAAATTCAAGAAAAAAGCGTTATTTTCCCTCCTTTCTTTTTATCTTTCCTTGCTTCTAATCTTTTTTCCCATGAATAAACATGTTAGGATCTTGATTTATGTTAAAACCACATTAGGCCCTTTCTCTCTTCATTGATACTACTAATATTCACAAATGAAAAAGATCTGATAAAGTTTCATAAATATATTTAAATACTTTCAAATCTTGGGAATTCTCTCTAGCAGAACATACCTTTAGGGGAGCCTTGTCCTAGAAGGAGTCTGGGAAATGCCTTTGAACCCGGTTGGATGAGCTTCTTGGGAGGCATCCTATACCTTTTAGTTGTTAATAACTGTCAGTAGTTAGCAGATGGTAGGTGAGGATTTCACCTTTCAGCAGGCAATTAGAAGTACATTATGACTGTATTTCAAAATACTTTACTTTCATCTTTCCACTTTTTTCATTCCTTCACCTTATTTCCTCAAATTTTCTAGTTATTTTGGGGATTTTGCCTAGAAACCAAAATTTTTCATCTTAATAAATATATAGTATGAAAAACCTTTTATTCTCTCTCATAAATGAATGGATTTTGTTGTTAGGCAAATTAATTTTTGAACATCTCTTTAGGAGGCTTAGTTATGCATTTAAATGAATCCAAATCATGATAAAAATACAAGAAGTGAGCTATTATGTTATCCTTTCTGCCCCTTGAGAGAGTTCACTACAAATGTGCTACCTCTAGCTGGTGCTAAAATAGTAGTAAAAGTGGTTGCTTTTTGTATCCTTCAAAGTTATCACAATTTTTGTTTGTAGAACATGTATTTTAACAATCCTCTACATAGTATTTCAGTGAAATATTTTACATAATTGTAGAATCAATGATAAATTTGTATGCAAGAAGCTTCTGAAAATACTCTCAGAAATACTATATGGAATGGTAATACGAAAGAGAAAGATATTTGACTTCACACCTAAATTCTCCTGTTTTGTTTTGTTTTCTCTGCCTTAGAGAGGTCACAATGAAGGCATTGTCATTGTCATGCATGTTGAAGAGGAAAATTAACATTATACCCCTTCCACAGTTCATAGCTACTTAAAAAGTAGATGTATATAATTCAGCCTTATTTCTAATACTACATTAGTGCTTGAAGAGTGTGGCTTTAGACTCATATAGTTCACTAATAATTCATTCCAGAATAAAACTAACTTACCTACTCAGTTAGAAACCACCCTGCACAGTTCCAGCCCTCCTGCCTCACTCTTCAGGGGAGTAAAACGTGTTTCCCAAAACTTGCCACATCTCGGAAAGCCAAGTAGAATATATCGTAACTGACAGCAAGCAAGTTAAAACAGTAACAGTAATGGCAATAATAATGATATCAGTGACAGTGATGGCAGTAATAATGATGAGGAGGCTAAGAGAGAAAGAAGGAAGGAAGGAAGGGACCAATTTCCTTACCCTCAAAGCTCCCATTCGAGTATGATTCTCCCTCACTTGAGGAGTAGTTGGAAAAGGGAGAGAAAAGGGCCAGAAAGGTTATTCTAGTGGAAGTCTTTCATCAGCAAATATGAAATCAGGAAAGGAATCTCTGTTCCACCTTCTGGATTGGTCTATTCATAACCAGTTTACAAGCAATTGAATATTAACTGAATTAAACTGTTTATAGAATTTTTTCATAGATATTCTCAGGAGATTTGATGTTAAAATAAAATGTAAAGATCTGTCCTCAAAATATTAAGATCAGAACAATTATAGGACTTGATTTTAACAATTTATAATTATTTTACAGAAAGGAAGAAAGAAAAACTTCTCTCAAATTTATGAAGTGATAAAATGGGGCTATCATCTGTGGTCAAACAAAATTTCATAAGAAGGTAGTGTCTTATATGTTCACTAATTACATTCCAAAGTTGACTTTTCAGCTTTGCAGGTACACAAAGTAATTTAATATCTTCTCAAAAGTTTTACTCTCAGGAATTGAGTCATTGTAGCCAAATGCACAGGAGACTGGTAGGTAAAGAATTATCTATCTGGGTAAGAAATCACTTATCTACAGAGCATTTTGGAATATTAGTAGTCATTGAAAATTCGTGGCATTCTTTTTGTGCTCGATTTCCTTATTTAAAGAAATGATCCTACCTCATAAATTAGTAGTAAGATTAAGCACATCCTACATATAAAATCTATTTTATTACCTAGTTCATGACAACTCAATATATGCTAATTACTATTTAGTATTATCTAGCATTTATTAACCAATTTCTATACACCACACAGTTTTTTCCAAACTTCAGCTGTGTTAACTCATTCAGTACCTACCCCCAAGAATCCTGAGATATTGTTGCTCTTAACAGAGTCAATTATGTATGAGGGAATTAAATCACAATTCCATTTCCCATTAGGTATATGGTAATTTTAGATTAACTCAAATGTAGACATATGATTTCACCATTCTGTGAAATTAGAATTTCACGGTTAAAATGTGATTAGTAAAAGGAGAGTAAGATGTGATGTTATAGTCTAGATTTTTCAGCTACATCAGCTTATTGCATCTAACTTCAGCATAAATTCAAGTTTGGATGCCTGTGTTCACTTGGATAGTATTTTCACTTTTCCAGACTTAAACCACAATAACTAACTCCAGAATAATTTCTTATCATATATGAAAACTCTTCCCCTCTGTTTTATTATTTATTATTCTTCAGGTAATGCACAGCATGCTTGATTAGATTTTGGATTTCTTATTTAAAATAACATCATAACTATCCAGAAAATATAATTTAGTCAATAAGGAATTTAGACAGAACAAACGAGTTCTCAGTTACACAGTTATATATGTTATACATATATATAATGTTATATATATATAACATATATATGTGTATGTGTGTATGTATGTATGTGTGTGCTTATGTACAAGATATATGTTTTATATATATGTCTATATGCATATTGTATATATACATGTATATATATGATTTTCCTCTAAATATGAATTTTATCCAGTGAATAAACTTAAATCAGAGCTAATAATGTACTTTCAACTTCTTGCTGAGGATTGTATATTTTTTCATTTTTATATATAATCACTATATATCAATCAATTAACATGAAACAGCAGATTCTGAATATGCAACAATAACAATAATGTGATAAAGTAGCTATGATTTACAATTCAGATCCCCTGCTCTGAAATTTTAGTTTCCCTCTTGTCTAATTAGTTTGGTTAAAGCTCTTAAATTCACCACGTCTCTTTTTTCTACCCTGCAAAAATGCCAGAAATTTATGGTGTCATTAAAAGAGTTATATGAGATAAAATACGTAAAGATTCTTTATAAATAAATATAGAGGTGTTTATACTATTAAAAATTCTTACATATTGTGGAAATTATATATAATTATCAATGAAGTTTATCAGATAATATCCTTAGATTTAAAAATATTCATAGCATTTATTGGATTTCAAATTATGCATAATGAGGAAATATTCAATGTAATTCAAAATTTTATGCTCATTTTAATCCAACATTTTATTAAAGTAATCCTCATTTTATTCAATACCAGTCCAGTGGAAAATAGTTGGTTTAACAAAAGATGTGATATTTTTCTTTTAGAAAGTCAGTTTTAATACTCATTCTCTAAAAGTAGAAAGAAAGGGCAACAAATGGATTTACTGATAATAATGATGGAGACATAAGTGATGTATGTATTCAACTTCATTCTCTCCTAAATTAAAGAAAAAATTATGATTGTTAAAATAAACAAATTTAAAAATTAAAGAAACTTTGGGAAAAGCAGAATTTTATCCTCAATTTTTTCCTAACAACTTTTACAGATAATCAATTCATATTTACTTTCATATGAAGTACAAACAAAATATAATTATTTCTACTTTTTTAATAATTTGCAATCATTTATTTTTATTAAATTTTATTATCTACTCAGATTATGTTTTCTTTAATATTCTGGTTATATATCATTACAATTTTAGTCCTGGTGCAGTGCAAGTAGAAACTATATTTGGTATTTTAAGCTGAAATAGATTAGATACAGAGAATGTGATATTTTTATATTATTGGAAGGGTGACTAAAAGGAGCAAAGGGACCACAGAAAGTCACAGGAACGGCTGGACTAGACACCTCAGTTCCTCTGTTCCCAACTCCACTGTTGCCTCACAGCCATCCATAAATCTGGTGACTATACTTTAGAAAGTTACAGTGTCCTCTTGATATCTGAGTCTCCATGACTATACTTGCCTGTAGGAAACCAAGGAAGCAGGAAGAGAATGTCTCTTACTTTCATTCAAAATCTTACATGGGTATATTCAATTGCAGAATAAAATTCATTTCCAGAACTCTGGAAGCAAGGGACTTGAGAAATAGGGCTAGATTTCACAATTTACTGGAAGGATGAAGGCAATAAAGCCTGCAACCCACAGAATATGCCACACATGTCTTCAATTCCATTCATGTTACATAGCTTCAAAGGTGATCAAGAGATTTTCAAAGGAGTAATGCACATAATTACATCTATTAGGGATGTCTAAAAATAAATGACTAGTTCTTGAATTTTAGTTCTTTTCTGCAGCTTGGATGATTGATAAGTTTTACCTTTGTGACATATTCCAATAATATAACTCAAAATTAAACTTAATTTAATACATAATAGCTTGGCTTTTCTTTCTTCCACTGAACAATATTCCAGAATGCAAGGGAAAAGGATATAATTATATGTTTTATCTTTACTTTGGTCACATTTATGAAACAAATCACTTATAAACAGTAATGCTTTATAAGTGATAAAATATTTATCCATTATAGCTAATAATAAAATATATCTTTCATGATACAAGACTGGTTAATTCTTAGGAAGTTTGGGGCCAGGTGGATTCATTGGTATTTGGAAGCAATAAACGACCATGGCTCCCAATCTAGCCTAATGTCTTAAAGTTGATCTAGAAGTCATTCTCAAAATATGAAACAAAGACCACAAATGTTCTTTGAAAATATTAAAAGCTTAAAGTCCTTTCTTTGTTAAGATGAGCAACAAGCCATTTATATATGACTTTCATGTCATATACATTTAAAAGAATTGACTTACTACATTTTTGTGAATTATTATGTCTCAGCCTGTGAAGAACGTTCTCCTTTTTAGCATCCTGATCTCCAGTCATTGAAGAGTACAAATGGCGAGTGACATGTAAAAGCATTATAAGAAAGCATACAGGAAGCAAGCCCTATGCCTTCCTTATCGGTCACTATTAACTTTTAAAAAAAATCTCCAAACATGAATGCTGAAAATTTCCACCTATCCTGCATCAGATTCACTCTTTCTCATGGAAAAGCAACTTGAGTTGTATTGTTAAAATAGAGTGATTTTGCTTCAGGGATTAACCTAGAATAGTGTTTCCCAAGTGGCTAACACTAAGAAATGATTTTAAAACACTTACTTAAGAAAGAAATTTACCATGAGTACAATGCATTCTGATTTGAGTAATTTCAGCAAATTACTGTTGACTATCCAGTCTTTAATATGCTAATAGGAATTGGAAACCTTCAAGAATTCTTTATTATTTTTAGCATGTTCATAGCATTTTCCAAATTCATTTCAGTTTATAATCCTCTAAAATGTTTCTACCAATATATCATGAGACTAGTACCCAATATGAAATAATTTTTTAATGTTTACAAAATATCTCAATCTTTAAACATTTTCCTTCTTCGCCAACTTCATCTTTCTTGAAGCCATGAATATACACTCGTGCATATATAAACAAATAGAAAAGGAAATTTAAAGATGCTAATTAAATTAAAAGGGTATTTTCTGTTGTTTTTAGATCTTTCTTTTTCTGCATCAGCACCCTTCTTTGCCTCCTGCTGCAATCTGCTGGTGCAGATTGGAGGAAAATTTTTCATTAGTTGAAACTGTGGAAACAAAGATTTGCTAGTTTTTCTTTCTACTTATCTTGATAAACTTCTAAATATTCCACGTTTTAGTTTAACTTTTAAAATAACCTCAAAAAGTAAAATTCCAGGATTGAACAATTGTTACTTCTTTCAGTAGTTATATTTAGTAGCTTAGTCACATTTTCAGCTTCTACATGTTTTCCTGCCTGAAAGAGTGATAGTAGTTACATAAATAAATTCCTAAAATTCTGTTGTAAGTTATAAGAAATGGTATACCTGTGATATTCCTCCTACATTTTCCTATAGTGATCTGAGAAGTTTCATACTTAAAATGCATTAGTAAAAATCCATTAGTAAAAAGAATGTTTTTCTTGGCTTTGACCATATACTATAATTCTGGATTTACTGGTTGTTAACATAGATATAAATTTTGGATAACTTTCATATTTTGTGAATATAGCTTCTTTTACTCTTGCTCATGTGTTACCTCAATTGAAGAGCTTAGGATATTCTATCTGTTTTTTAAATGATCTTAGCAAAGAATGCATTCACCCATTAAACAAACAAACAAACAAACTCTTGAATTACCAATAAATTGTAAAAGGGTTTAGCATTCCATGATTGGCATGAAAGTTTCACACATAACCACCCATGTCATTCCCATGTCATTTTTTTCAGTATTGTTTTAACAGAAGGTCTCAAATCTTAAAAAGGAGCTCCAATTTGAAAACATAAAAACATTTCATTGTGCATGTTATAGATTTTTACAAATAGAATTTTCATTTTCTTGCATTGAAAACTAATTTTCTACAGAAGAAATGAAATTTTCCAAAAATTTAAAACAGATGCTTCTCAAAATGATAATTAACCATATATTTTAATAACATATTAGATTATTAAATGTCTTTTATTAGACAATTTAGACTACATTTCATTTTCAAAATGGCTTTGACCTTTAGGATGATTCACTTGATGGATAGGAGTTGATATGTCAATGGGTGAGCTGACTTACCTGACATAATGCTACTGAAGAAGAAGTCATGAGAACATTTGCATGCCTACCACACTCAACTACATAAAAACATTGAGTGTGCCATGTTCTTTCAGGAGACAAGTACTGTGAAGTAAAAAGAGTTTTTCCTTCTTTTACATTTCTTTCTCTGTAATAGCTATTTGTACTTGGCTATATGGGAAACTCTTTCATAATAAAATATAGAAGAAAAGATGGGGTGCAAGAAGAGACATAGGCACAACACTATATTAAATCAACAGCTTTATTAAGGTATAATTGACTTGCAATTAACTACATGTTCTTAGAATGTACAATATGAAGGTTTGGCCTATCTATACAACCTCGATACCATCAGCACAATTGCAACAGTGAATGCATCCACACTCCGAACATTCCTCATTCCCATTTTAACTCCTGCCTTCTTTCGTTGTCTATGCTTTTCTTCCCAGAAAACCATTGGTTGGATTCACTTTAGATTACAGTGAACTTTCTAGAAGTTTTATATAAATACAATCATATTATGTACCCTCCTTTTTGTAATTCAGAATAATTATTTTGATATTCCTCCATTATTGTAGGTATTAAAATTCCACTATTTTACACCTGAATAGTTCTGCTTTAACCAATTTTGTCCCATTGTCCAAGATGTAGAACATGCATGAAAACTTAAATATAGCATATATGATATAATTATGTAATATAATTGTACATAATACTATAAATATATATAATAATATATAAGCTATAGATTAGAATTTCCAACCTATTTTAATGCACCTGTGTCAATTTTGTTGAAATATTCACAGAATTGAAAACTCAGGTTTTCATGGTTAAGGATATACCATATGTGCTTATTCATTTACCTATTGAATATTTGAATCTTTTAAATTTTTAAATAAATCTCCTATGAACATTTGACAAAAATGAGCAAGTTCACTTTGTGCTTTTGTTTAGATAAATCTAAAGATAAAATGTACTAAATTATATAGTAGGTTTGTATTTAACTTTTTAATAGCACTTCAAAATGTTTAACAAAGTGGTTGTACATTTATACTTCAATCCCAGAAGTATATGGAAGTTCCAGTTGGTAAATGCTGCATGCATGCCTTTACCAACACATGCAGACTGTTATTTAAGCCATTCTTTTAGATGTGCAGTGTTGTCTCATTTTAGTTTTAGTTTGCATTTCTCCAAAGAGTAATAATATTCAGGATCATTTTATGTGCTTATTCACCATCTGTACATCTTCTATTGAAAGCATTTATTCAAAGACTTTGCCAACTTTTAATCTTGTTATTATCTGTGTAGGTACCAGTTCCAATACTCTTTATTTTTAAAATTGATTACATTTCTTTATGCTCTCATTTTCCTTCTTCCTAAAGAACTGTCCTAAGTTTTTGTAGTGGATGTGTGCTGGGGATACATCATTTCCTATTTGTGCTTCTAAAGAGGGTTTTATTTTAGGTGTACTTTTTAAAGTATCTTTCTGAACGTAGAATCCTTTGGGCAGTAGCTCTTTCTGTTGTGGTTGTTTTGCTTTGATATTGTAAAATGTTGTTCTGACTCTTCACTGCCTTAGATTCGAACATGAAATCTATAATTTTTATTTTAGATGTTTTGTATGTAATACTTCTTATATTTTCTGAATGTAAATGCTGCATGTAAATGTCTGTGTTTATCAATGGCTGTGAGTAATTTTAATATGATATCCCTTGGTAGAGTGTTCTTTTTTTGTCATATCCTTGAGCTTTTTGAATCTATAGATTCATTGAGCACTTTGGCTCTGTAGGCTTATAAGTTAAACCACATTTGGAAACTTTTTTGGTTATCATTTCTTCTGATATTTTTAATCCTCTCCATTCTTCCCTCTACTATAAGGACCCAAACTGCCCATCTATTAGAAGGCTTAAAGTCGTCCAAATATACACTGATGTTGTTTTCATTGTTTTTGAATTCTCCTAACTCCACTTTCATTTTGGATATTTTCTATTGCTGTTCACCAATTCTCTCCTCTGCAATATTGAATCTGCTGGTAGCACTGTCTAAAATATCTTTTTTACCTCACACCTCTCTACAATTCTATATTTCATGTCTTCAACTTTTTGAATGCATGGAATGCCATTGAAAATAACTAAAATATACTTGTCTAAATATTCTACATTTGTGTGAAGTTGGTTTTTATTCTTTGTTTTCTCTTTATTATGTGTTGCACTTTCCAGGTCATTTGTGTGCATGGTAATCTTTGTATAGATAATAGATTTTGTTGATTTCAACTTTCAGTTACTAGATATTTTTTGGTATCCCTGCAGATATTCTTGAGACATCCCTATACATATTCTTAAACTATGTTCTGAGACATAGACAAGTTGTTTGGAAATAGTTTGTTGCTTTTGAGCATTATGCTTAAATTTATTAGGAATGCTCAGAGATGCTTATAGTCTGGGGATGATTGAAGTGCTTCTGCTCTAATGGACAACTCTGAATTATGATTTTTTTCCAATCTGTTTTGTGAGAGCAGACACTATTTCTAGTCCTGTGTCCAGTAGGTATTTTTCACTCTAATCCTTTCAGATGGTTCTTCTTATGGTGGCAAATAATTTCCTCATTCACCTGCTCAGAAAAATACTGTGCAGAATATTCAAGGGCACCTCTACTGATCTCCAGAGATTTCTCTCAGGGCTGCTCTTTTATCTGCAGTATTCCATACTATAATCTGTAGTGCTTTGCTCTTCCTCATATTTAGTTCTGTCTTTTGCAGACCTCTGTCACATTCTTCCTCTGTTTCTTTTGCTGCACTATTGCTTGGGAAAATTCTTAAGGGCACAAGGTGAAACAAGCACAGAAATCATCCTGTCTGTTGTCCACCACATAATACTCACTCTCACTGCTGTTTGTGCTGTGTCTTGGAAACCATTGCTTCATGTATTGCATCTAGTTTGTGGTTGCTTCAGGCAGGTAGGCAAATTCAGTCTATAATACCCATCTTGGCCAGAAACAAAAGTCTGAGTGAAATATTAAAAATTCAAACACACACACACATACACATGCACATATAATAACTTTTTTAAGTTAGTGTGTTTGTGCAGTACAATGAGGATTCAATGATGCATTTAGTTCTAAACTTCTACTTTCAATATTTTGTTAATTATTTAATTGAATACATGTCAGTTTAAATTATTTAGTATTAGTGATGGATTTATGATGATAATAAATAGAAATGTGAATTTTATAACAGTGCAAATGCTTGATATTATTTTAGGCATGTAATAAGTATTCTTATTTGGTATGTTGAACAATAAAAATATTTTTCATAATGTACTGAAAGTGATTAAAATAATGGCATCATGCATCAAAACTCAGCATGTGTTTATATAGGTTTTACTTTTCTGTGACCATTGAAATACAGATTTCCAGGACTGTAAAAAAAGGTTTAGTATTCACTTTCAGCAGAACTTATGGAAGGAGTCTGGCCTCCTAGTACTTAAAGTAGACTTCTTTTCTTTCCAAAATGCTTTTTGTGATTGTTCTATATATAAAAGAAAGCTAGGATCACTTTGCTAAGACAAACTTTTGAATATTCATGAAGGTGAATACAAAATTGTATGATAAAGTTAATATTATTCTATAAATAATACATCATCTTGTTGAGATAGATATAACGAATCTGAGTCTTTGTTAAATATCTGATTCTTCATGAGATTTTTATGTATTTGTTGACTTTTACAGAAAGTTCAGATCCTCTCTTACACTTTTATTAAACAAATATTTTATATGCAAAGTATTTCAAGATCAGAAGGGAAAGGTTCATATCATGAGTGTAAATTTGTTCTGTTAATTGCATGAATGTTAAAAACATCCCAGTAAGATAGGTCAAGATTAAAGATTAGTTACATATGAACTGAATATTATAAGGGAGTATAACCCAGTAAAATACTTAGTGATTAGCACTTCTTTATGTATACTGACCTGGTTCTTTTGTAAGACAGTAAGCTTGCATATCTGAATACATATAGATGTTTTGAAATTTTGAGAAGCCCATCATTAAAGTTGTACAGCTAGTTAGTTAATAGGATAAGCTCTGTAATTGGAATTTTGGAAAAAATTTGAAGCATAACTAAATACTTTTTATCTCTTTGGTAGCAGGTGATTAAACATATATGTACTTTAAAAATCCTTATTTTATTAATAAAAAATTAATTCAAATAATCTAGCTAATTTATTTCTAATTAGTATAGAGTATACTTTATAAGTGATATTAAATAATTGTCTACTATTTACCACTTATTTAGTACCAGTATAGTTTAAATTTAAATATTAAAAAAATGTGAAATTATGTATAGATTTTCTACTTACAGATTAGGATTGTCTACAAAATCACTAATTTGAATACTATTTTCAATTTAACATGAATGAACATGAAGATATATATTGGGAAAATGTATTTATACCAGAAAGCAAATTACTAAAACCTTTCTTCTGTCACTCATAAATTAGGCTCTAGTTTGTATGGTTTGTGTGTTCTATGGAATAAATCAACAAATAAGATAAATACTCAAATTATGTGTTTTATGTTCCTGTCCTTGTCTATATATCTGGGTCATATTGCAAACTGAGAAAGTATGTTCAACTTTTTCATTTTCCACTTTTACAGTTTATCATCATTTTGAATACTGAAGTGTTAAAAGAATGTACTGTCTATAACATTTCTTATACAGTTAGTGGAGCTATATCTTTTGATTTGAAATTTGTAAAGAACACCAGCAATAAGCCACAATAACAGATGTCACAGTTCTTCACTATAGTGAGCACATGTTCTGTGTTGACAATACTTGTATGGTTTGGATGTGAGATGTTCTCCAAAAGCTCATGTGTGAGACAAAGCAAAAAGGTTTAGAGGAGAAATGATTGAGTTATGAGAATTAATATCCTGATGGGGATTAACTGAGTGGTAATTGAAGGCAGGTAGGGTGTGGCTGGAGGAGGTGGGCATTGGGGGTGTGGCTATGGGGTATATATTTTGTATCTGGCACATGAAGTCTCTCTGTGGTGCCTAGTCATCACTTGACCTGCTTCCTTCCACCACACTCTTCTGTCTTACGTTTAGCCTCACTTAAGCCCTGAGGAATGGAGCCTGCTGCCTATGGATAGAGACCTCTGAAACTGTGAGCCTCCAAATAAGCTTTTTATCCGCAGTTGTTCTGGTTGGAATTTTAGTCACAGCAGCAAAACGCTGGAAAAAAATACTGTTAGAAATTATTCCTCCTTTTAAATAACTGAAGTTATAGTTAAGGGGAAATCTATATGCTTAAAATCTGTGGGGTAAGTTCTAGGCAAAAATATTATCATATATCAAAATGCTATTCCTGTTGAAGAAAATAAAAACCTAGGATTTTGATCAGAGATTTCTCACTTTATACAGCTTTCTAGACCATTAAATTCATAGTGGTATGTTGTATGTAAGGAAATGTGTTGATGAGTTAGACAAATATTTGTTATTTTTAGAGTTGATAGTTTGACAAGAACAAGGGAGTTTGTCAAAATCAGTGACAGCATTTTTCTAATTGAGTAAAGATTTCCATTATACAATCATGTAAGGATACTCATATTAAAAGAAATTTGTTATATGTGAAACATTATCAATATTGATAATTTGTTATTTTCCTTCAATAAGCTAGAAAGAAGAAAATATTTATAGTGAGAAAAATATTTTGATTACTGATCTCTTATTAAATAAAAGATTTTAACAGGGTACTGTATGAAAATGGCAAACATAAATAAGTATTATGCTTATTCTCTTAGCTCTTTGGAAATATTTAAAATGTGAATTATGTATAATTTTGGTAGTCTGAGAGAAGAAAAGCATGTAAAGATTTAATTATCAGTAATTTAGTAGAAAAACAGTGATATAGTACCCAAAACAATAATTATTAAAAATTACAAACAAGTTTTAATATATATCTTGTTAAAAATTCCATGGTATTATTCTCTCCATTAAGATTTTCTATTTTAATACTAGTAATTTTCATTGATTCATGAAATTTTCTAGAAGTGTAATTTTATTAAAATTTTAGAAAAAAATTATTTTTTATATTCTTTCTTGCTTTTTTCTCTCTCTCTTTTTAATTGCTGGGGATTGAACTCAGAGGTGCTCAATCATTGAGTTATATCTCCAGGCCTTTTATCTTATTTTAAGAGAGAATCTCTCTAAGTTGCCCATACTGGCCTCCAATTTGCAATCAGTCTGCTTCAGCCTTCCCAGTCAATGGGATTACAGGAGTGTCCCACCACACTAAACTCATATATATTTATTAACCACATAGCTCACATTTTCAAACATGTCACTATCTGAAGTGTTCATATGGAAGCCAAGAAGAATCTGTAGAAAGGACAAAAGAATATACAGAAGCATATTCACATTCAAATAAATTGGCCAAAAGTTTCAATTTAGGTGAAAAGTAAAGAAAGCAAAAATTTTATTCAGACTTTTTATGTTTATTAAGATAAAGAAGGCATGAAAATACTGGTGGCTGTATTCATAAGTTGTTTTTATTTTTTGTTGATGTTTTCCATGTTTTATTCATTGAGAATACATGTTTTATAATTAGAAAAAACACTACTATAGAAAATTAATATTGTATGGTACCAGTTTTATTGGATAATTTGAAAGAAGCAATAGGATACAAAAGTAATGAATTCTAATTTTGAGATAATTATCTTTGTAACAATATATTTAGGAAGACATATTCTGAGAAACAAAAAGAAAACTAAAAATCCTAGTCTGTTAAGAGTCATTACTCTTTTACATGTACAAAATGTAGAATTTCAGCCAGGTGGATATTTTGCTCTAGGAAGTCCTCCATTAAAACTAAAAAAACTTGTTCATGTGCTCTAGTAGGCATGTGCTTATCTACACAGTGTTTTCTTTGTAATGGTTATTATATTCCCCCTAATTAAGGCTTAAGAGTCTTCTATCAAACCTGTATCCATCCTAAGTTGTGATGGTAGATGCATAAAGTTAGGAACTAGCCACATTCACACCACCCATGGTGGATACACATTTGATCTTTTCCATTGCCAGTAACCATGAATTCCTTTGCCACCTGGATACAGATTAAATCTAGCTTCTGCACCTACAAGTCTAAAAGCTAAATTTTAACTCAGATATAAACTTACCCTGAAATTTGGCTGGCAAGATTTCAGATGTTTCTAAAGAAATGAATACTTACATTTCTCCTTGAAATGGTTCACACTTTTCAGAATGGGTAGCATCAGTTAGATAAAACTGATAAAAAAGGACATGGAACAGAAAAAAAATACTTTTTGATAAAAAGGAAAATAGAGTGAGACACATATGGGCAGGTATCTCTATAGGTAACTTAGACCTAGAAATAAAAAACAATAATCCTTAGTACTCATGGAACATCATATTTGGTCAATGAAGTGGTTTTCCTAACAAGAAAAAATGCACGTTAATTTGTAGTTAAAAAAGTGTAGAATGGACATTTTTCAATCAGTTTTGGCCATTATTGGTTTTGGTAATAGTCTAAAAGCAATTTTATTAAGTATAGGGAAGGGAGTTTATGTGAGCAGAGGAGAGATAAAACACTCCAAAACTTCTACTCATTCTGGAAGGTATGAAACATTCAAAGAAGAAATGTAACTATTTATTTAAAAATTCTGAAGCCTTGTTAGCCAAATTTCAGGGTAGTTTTATATCAGGAGGAAAATCAAGAGTTAAAATTTATCTTTTAGTCTGTAGATGCAGAAGCTAGATTTAATCTGTATCCAGAAAAGATATTTAGTTGGTCTGATTTATTCCAACAAAACTATAAGAAAGTAGTTTAGTCAAGGGAATGGCAATTTATTCATTAGTGTGATAAAAATAACTTGCAAAGAGACTTGAAATAAGTACTCTACTGAGTGCATTTTTCTCTGTATCTTAAAAAAAGAAATTATCATCAAGCTTTTCTAGTCATGAAAAGATGCTCTCTCTTAATTAATATGTATCTAAACCATGGCCAAGCCTAATATATACTAGTCTATCCCTGAATAGAATATACCAACTGAGGAGATTTTCCAGTGGTCCTGCAAAAT
The DNA here is from genome assembly GCA_004024805.1 of Geosciurus inauris. Taxonomy (NCBI): domain Eukaryota; kingdom Metazoa; phylum Chordata; class Mammalia; order Rodentia; family Sciuridae; genus Geosciurus; species Geosciurus inauris. Next base: position 157,199 of record PVHX01001395.1, on the reverse strand, counting down.
GCACTAGCCTCTGCAGATATACAAATCTATACAACAAAGGGATGTTACATTCACATTTCCTAGAAATACTTTTCACCTTGCATACCATGAGAATGAGAACATTAAGTTCTAAATAGTCATTCCTCTAGTTAATTGTGCTAATACAGAATAACAAAACTACTATTTAACAAGGCCAATGGCATATCCTAAGTTAAACTCCCAAGGTGTCAGGAAGACTAAAATCCTATCTCCCTAGGTATTTACATGCCAAAAGACAAAGCCTTGTATTGTAGACTTCTATTATGACACTTTTCACATTCAGCTTTTAAAGATATGGATTTATAGTTCTAAAGAATTAAAATAAGCATTATAGTAAGAGCCTAGGATCTTTAAGAACACATCTGTAAAGAACGGAGAGTTTTTTTCTATTCATTAAGGAAGGAAGAGGATGGGATATATCTTGCTAATACAAAAACAGGAAATTCTTCACTCTTCATCCCTTTCCTAGTATGTGGGGAGTAAGCCATTCTCGTGCAGGTAGACAGTTTGCATAGGCTCCACCACCACCTTGACTTCGGTGCTAATCATATTACTGTACCTGTTGACTTAGCTGTATTGGCAAAGAACTCTTCCTTTACCCAAGTGTTTCAAGTTTTTGAGACACACACACACAGGCACGCATACATGCATATAGACAGACACACAAATATGTAATATCTTAGATCATTCACAGATAATTTTTTAATATTCTTTTTTAAATGACATAAAATTGTATAAATTTATGGTATGAGATACTACAGAATGATAAATCAAGTTAAATAACATATCCTTTACCTTACATGATTTTTTGCGGGGAGGATATTGGGGGTTAATAGATCATGTGATATAGTTTTATATATTTTATGTATATAATACACACACACACACACATACACACTGTGGGGCCTCCTAAAGTTTTTATGGTAGCTGTGCAAAATTCCATTCCTTCCAAGAGTGAACCATATTCTTTCTGTCCAACATTTATCTTTTGTCTTTCAGATAAGTCATTCTAACAAGTGTGCAGTGATATTTTATTTGTAGTTTTAATTATCATTTCTCATGATTAATGATATTGAATATGTATACATATATACATATGATATTTAATACACATACACACATATACAAATATATTGAATATATACATAGGTATACATTCATATACATGTTGAATATATACTTATTGTATATATGTATATGTATATATTTTGAATATTCAATATTTATATATATTCAATATCATTAAACATGTCATATATGCCATACATACAATCATATAAACATAACATATTGTTATATTAGTCCATTTTTTACTGCTATGACTAAAAGGCCTGACAAGAACAATTGCAGAGGAAGAAAAGTTTATTTTGGAGCTCACAGTTTCAGAGATAGCAGGCTTCAATCCATAGATAGCAGGCTTCATTCCTTGGGGTTAGAAGTGAGGCAGAACATCATGGCAGAAGAGTGTGGTGGAGGGAAAGAGCTCACATGGTGATCAAGAAGCAGAGAGAGATTCCACTCATCATACAAAGTATGTACCCAAAGGCATGCTCCCAATGATCCACCTCCTCCAGGCACACCCTATCCAGCTTCAGTCACAACTTAATCTCTTCAGAGGATCAATTCACTGATTGGGTTAAGGCTTCCATAACCCAGTCACTTCCCCTCTATGTATATATATTGATGAAATGTCTTTTTAGATCTTTTGCCCATTTTCTACTTAAATTGTTTTCTTATAATTGATTTGTGCTTCTTATACATTTTGAATAATATATATCAGATAAACATTATGTACTCATCAGATGTATGGTTTGCAAATATTTCCTCTCATTCTGTGCATAATCTCTTTGTTGATTGTTTACTTAGCCGTGCAGAAACTTTCTAGTTTGGTGACATTTGTCTATTTTTCTGACTATGCTTTTGTGGTCATATAAAAAAAAATCCTTGACAAGAACAATGTATAAAAGCTTCTTCTTTGTGTTTTTCCTAGTAATTTTATGGTTTCACACCTTTTATTCAAGTATTCAATCCACTTTGAGTTGAACTCTCTCTATGAGACAAGTTAAGGATCCAATTTCATTTTTCTGCATGTGGATATCTATTTTTCTCACTTTTGAAGAAATCCTCCTTTCCTCATTGTTTGTTCTTGACTCCTTTGTCAAAGATCAGTTGGCCATAAATGTTCTAGTTTATTTTGTTTCATTGATCTTCGCATTTGTTTTTATTCCAGTATCGTGGTGTTTTGATTACTGAAGCTTTGTAGATTTTAACATTAGAGAATGTGATTCCTCCAGTCATGTTACTTTTGCTTAAGATTGTTTCTGTTTTTAGTGTTTTGTGTGATTTTATCCTGATTTTTGGATTGTTTTCTCTATATTTACAAAAAAAAATGTCATTAAAATTTTGACAGGAATTGTGTGGAATCTTGTTCTGAGACAACCAGCCCCAGTGTATGACATTCAGCCTCAAGGTGCCCTGAGACCAAAGAAAAAGAGAGACAGATCCAATATTGAACAGAAGGCATTTTATCGGGTGACTTACTAACAAAAGCAAGGTCATGGGCAACAGCAAGACCATTGGAATTCCTATAATTTTGATCAGAAGGGATATAGTTAGACAAAGTTGACTTCAACAAAGCCAGAATATACTGGGTTTATCTTAAGTTAGTATCACAGAGTCAAGCATGTTCCTGGTAACAGTGTCTAATGCAAAGCTTCACATACCTATGTAATGCTTTTGTCTATTTGTAGTTTTCTGGGAAATTATTCATACAAACCATCTAGAGTCATTCTGGGACAACCATCAGATTTATACCTCAAGATAGCTACAGTCTTTTCAAGCCAAATCCACACAAATCTTTAGATTGTTTTTGGTTGTAGGAATACAGTCTTTTAAATGACACAGTTTTTCTTCATTTCTTCTTATATTATTTTGTTGCTCCACAGACTAAATATTTTAAAATAATTGTGTTTGAGTTTATAGGTTTTTCATCCTGTTTGATAAATTTGTTGTTGCTATTATTTATTACATTTTTCATTTCATTCAGCATATTCTTTATCCTCAGAATTTCTGTTGGTCTTTGTGTGTGTGTGTGATTTCTGTCCTTATTTTAAACTCTTTGTTTTGGTAGTGTATTTTTTTCCTTATTTAATTGAACACTCTCTCTGTAGTTTCTTGAAGATTTTTTCACTATAATTAAGTATTTTAGTTCTTTGCCAGACAATCCAATGGTCTCCTTTTGTGTTATAGTTTTTGGGAAATTATATTTGTTGAGTGGCTGTGTCTTTTTTTATATTTTTATGTCTCTTGTTGATCTGACACACTGTCTGCATATTTGATAGATCCATTATCTCTTCCAGAATGTACAGACTGATTTAAATGGGTAAAAACCTTCCCTTATGGTTGGGTATGAGGGCACCAGCTAGATTGGTTGTAATGGTTTGGCTGCCCTGGGATCATAGCAATATAGTCTTTATATAGTTCTGTCAGCTGGGGTTCCTTTTTGCAAAATTTCTAGTTATGTCAGTAGCCAAGATTATGTGTGTCCAGAGGAGAGAGTAAGCATATTGAGGTCTTCAGTATTGAAAGATGCTGGGCTCTCCCAGATTCTTTCTCCCATTAAGGAAGTTGTAGCAAAAGCATCCATCTTGGTGCTAGGTCCAGCTTGTCAGCTCACTTATGGTAGTCATGGCCATGCCATCTGATGTGTAATAGCAATAGAGCAGCTGTGGAACCTCTCTAAAGCATGGGCCTTAAAGGAGAAGCATAGGCTCCGAAGTCTGATGGTTCTGTTATCAGCTCAGAAGTCTGGGGCACAGGCACCCCCCACTTTCATGGGTAATGGTGTGTGAGGAATGAAGGCTTATGGAACAACTGTGAGTCAGGGTCTGGAATATAGGCTTATGCAGATCTATTAATGTTTCTGGAGCCTGAAGTGAAACCTATCTCATAGTGAAGGATTACATCTGCTACTTTGATCTCTTGTTGACCCCAGTCTTATTTAAGATTGTTGACAAAATATATTTTTAGAAGCCAAAGACCTTTCTCTAAAGATTACTAAATTTATTTGCATTCTACCTATAGTAGGTTGAACAGCCTCTTTTCATTGCTATATTATTTCTTTAGATTATAAATACAGAGTTAATAGTTATTAGTATAGACCTTAATTTTTTGCAGGATGGGTACTGGGGATTTAACTCAGGGCACTTGACCACTGAACCACATCCTCAGCCCTATTTTGTATTTTATTTAGAGACAGGGTCTCACTGAGTTGATTAGCATCTCACTTCTGCTGAGGCTGGCTTTGAACTTGTAATCCTCCTGCCTCAATGTCCTGAGTAACTGGGATTACAAGCATATGCCACCATGCCTGGCCAAGATCTTAATTTTATATTCAAAATTTGGTTGCATTTTTCATGCTTCACACATTTTGGTCCTGAGAAATAGCCAGGTTTATAGAGTTTCCATAGATGAATACTTTCAGCAACTACTTGTTCGTTTTAGTAGTACAGTTGTCAAAATTCAGAATGTATTTCCAATTTGTACTTGTTTATCGAGAGGAATGGGAATTTTAGATTTTATTTATTTATTTATTGTTTACAAAATTTTGCTGCTCATATATGTGGTTTTTCTCACCAATAAACAGAGAGGTCCATTTTTTTGTCAAGTATTTACCTAAGAGCTATCACTTTGCAAGTAATTATCAAACAACTCTTCTATGATGAGTTGGGAGAAATGTAACATAAATAGGACATAATTTTTCTTGTAGTAAAAAAAGAAAGAAAAGGGTATAAGTAGTACTAGTACAGGAAGAGGGCTAAACACTATCATAGTGCTTTATAAGCATAAGAAACAAAAAGAATCACTCAGAGAACTAAGGAAGCTTTTCAAAACTACAATTTGAACCACATCTTGAAGAACACATTGGATTTTAAGTAACAGTGACTTTTTAGAAGAGGAATTGGAACGAATATATATAAAGGATCCAAGTGATGATTTAATATAAATGTATCCAAAGCACTATAAGTAAGCTATGTATGTTCAGGAGATGAGTATAAGATTAGAGGAATTAATGCCATTATTCTGGGTCTGCAGAGTTAGATGTAAAGGGCTCAGACTGGGAGTGGAAATATCTGAGATTTGCTGTGTTTGAGATATAAAATTGATGAAAATTTTTGAATAGAGGAATTACATATTGATACGGGTAGATGGGCTGACTTTAAGATGGCAGAGCCTGGAGTTGAAAGGAATTTAGAATCTGTTGGTATAATCCTAATGAGAAATAATGAAGTCCTCATTTAGGGGAAGAAACAACAGCTAGGAACTAGAATGTGAATTAGAAATCCAACTACTTTATAAAACCACTTAAAATGAATAATTTCTTGTTCAAAAGCAGAATTCAAGTTTAAATTTTAATGAGGAAAAAATGGTATTCTGTATTTAGTTCTTTCTTTTGAGTTTTATGCTATTGACTACATAAATTACAATTACAGTGACTTTGCATTTATTCGAACTGTCCTAACATGCTTTTTGGACATAACAAGAGATATATAAATTGAATGATTCTAGAAAAGAATGAATTAATCAAACAATTCTTTTATGCTCATAGTTTCATATGTGCAATAGTTTCAAGTAGAATGTCCTTTGGTAGCTTGCACATGGCACCATTGGAAGGTTTTGGAACCTTTAAGTGGTCAGACCTATTAGAGGTCTTCAGGTCACTGGGCAGAGGAATAATGGTATCTCTGCCTTTTCTGTGTCTTCTCTTTCTCTTCCTGACCATGAGGTGAGTGTTTTTGCTCCACTTCAGGCTCTCACTGTTATATGCTGCCTCACTACAGTTGTAAAGGCAACATGACCAACAAATCATGGACTGAAAATTCTAAAACTGTGATCCAAAATAAATCTTTACTAAGTTGATTATCTCAGGTATTTGTTATAGTGACAGAAGGCTTACCTATACAATAGGGATGCTAAATATTAGATGAACACTTCAAATCAATAAATACTTTCATGAATAAAATCTGCTTATACTAGAAGCAATTTAATTGTATTGAGAAACTTTTGGTATAAGCTACTATTAATATTGGATAACATTTCACATATATTTGTTTTAAAAAGTTAATGCTTTTTCAAGGGTTCCTGACCAATCTATGTTAAGAGTGGAAATGCCTTAAAAACAGGTTTGTCTTGGGCTAAGGTTGTGGCTCAGTGGCACAGCGCTTGCCTCGCATGTGTGAGGCACTGGGTTCGATCCTTAGCACCACATAAACAAAACAAAAGACAGACATTGTGTCCTTGTATAACTAAAAAATATTTTAAAAAACAGGGTTGTCTTATTTACCACCACTTTTGTTGCTGCTGAAACAATTCCTGTGTTAATCTACTTTTAATAAATAATTCTTCAATAAATGAATGATAACAAGCTCTCTAGGAATTTCACATCCTGAAAACTTTGACATTTTAATATTTATAAACACATAAAAGCAAGTGAAAGTTCCTAGAATTAGGAATAGCAACAAAAGAACATTTTAGAAAGTTCAAAATGTATGAATGGTCTCCTGTGTTAGGGATTTCTAGAGAAACAGAACCAACAGAATCAGTGTGTGCGGTTGTGAAGGAGAGAGAGAGAGAGCGAGAGAGAGATTGATTTATGTCAAGGAAATTGACTCATGATTGTGGGTAAATGGCATCCAAGAGCTTCAGAGCTGGCCAGCAGGATGGAGACCCAGGAAAGAAATGATGTTACCATCTCAAATCTCCAAGCAGTCTGGAAGTGGAAACCTGAAAAGAAGATCTCCAAATTTTATCTTGAGGCCTTCAAAGTGGCCTCATATCAAGGCTTATTTACATGATGGAAGGCAATCTGCTCTACTCAGTCTACTAATTTAAATGTGAGACATATTTCAGGAGATCTTCACAATAACATCTAGACTGGTATTTGAAAAAAAACGACTGCCCATAATAGCCTAGCCAAGTAGGCAGGTAAGATTAACTATCATTATAAATCTCGCTGTGGAGAGAATTTTCTTTTCATTTCTCCCTATTTTTGTGTTGTGTGCTTTGTAGTAGCATCTACTGTAACATTATACTATTATAAAAATGGTATAATGCATGCATATATCATTAAGACACTTGAAATATGTATAAGTAATTCAAGTTAATTTTTGTTGTGATACCAAAAATAATTTATAATGTATCACCAAGCATTTAGAAGAAGCTATGGAATCATTAAAAATCTGCAATTAAACTCTGATAGGGGTCAATCTACATTTTTTCTGTGTATAGCCTCATTGAAAGTTTACATTTCACTTTATTTATAATTTAATGATTTTATTGGTTCGTTTTTCTTAATATCATGCTTTTTTTTTTCAGAGTCACTTCAAGTGTTAATTTGCTCTATCTGGTGAAGTCTAGAGCAGTTTTACATATGGTAGCTATTTAGTGTGTCTTTCAGTGATTATTTGCATAGAAAATTATATGATAATTTGACTGAAGGAAAAATATTGAAGGCTATTGCATTTGAGACACAAAATTTAAAATGATATTTCATCTCTAAAGTTAGAATAATATATGAGACGGTTATAGTAATTCTCACCAAGGAAACAGTTTTTTTTCTAATCAAGCTTTACATTTTTATTCTTCTGTAATTGTATATGATTAAATTAAATAATGATCAAAGTGCAACATGGACTGAAGGAGGCCATTGTGGTTTCCTTTCCTCTCCCTCTTGGACTGTAGCTCTCAGCTCTGGGAAGTATTATTTCACTATCACAAATTTTTTACCACAAAACAAGTTATTACTTTTAAGGTTATTGAATTCTAGGTATGGCAAAAATAGAAGAGTCATCCTTCAAAATGGCATGTTTTCTTCTTTGTAAAAATTTCTGAAATTCATTCATAGTTGTGTCTTGCTTAGAGTTCTAGCATTTTATATTCTTTGGGAAGGTACACTCAGGCTATATTCTAAAATATTCAGCCAATGTATTTTCTGTCTCATCCTAATGTCCATCAATGCAGTCTCAACTGAATTTTCTTGGTAAAATAGGGGCAATTGATTGTGAATAACTTTTACTTTTTCTGGCAAACTCTTTATTGAATATGGTTACATGTGTCTAGGGACAAAAATTTTTGAAAGAAATGGGTATTCAACTACTTTCCTATGTTGATGAAATGGAGATAGAGCAAGAAATCTGGCCCAGAAGGATTCATAATACAGAATAAGGCTGCCTGTGAGGATTGCTTGTAGGTATAAATGGTTTATAGAGACCAAATTTAAAATTCATTAGATCTCTGTCAAGAATAATATTGTTAGTGTGTTGATAGATCAAAGGTTTGAGCTAGCATGAGACAGTGTTTCCCACCTCTAAGTCAATCACGCAATTCTCTTTCAAACTGTTATGCAAAGACTGAGAAGTGAACTTCTCATTCTGTATACTTTCCAGTAGGAAAATACAAACAAACAATTTTAGGAAATATAAGTTAAAAACAACACATGAATAATAACCATCTATGCTCAAAATCTCTCCTTCTTCACCCCCACATAATGCTTCTGCAATGAGACTTGTTAGTGATGATTTAACAAAACTTTGAAAATAAAATTTAAATAAAGAACTTGCCTTCTAGTGACATAATCTCATCAATAAAAGGACTAAAAATTTTGACCTGGAAATTGTGATTTCTTTCTGATATTTTCAAGTCTTTTTCTATCCCAAATATCTCTATAGGAGTTTTCACATATTTTCTATATATCTAAAAATTAACACAGAAAGAAATGTTTCTTTTTAATAATTCTATGTCTGTTCCAATGGTTATTATTCTCTTAGTGTATCCTAGCTCTTGTTTATGGGTTCATTCTGATTATCTTTGCTCTTAGCATATAGCATTAAGAATTTTTCAAGAACTTGTGTAGTTCAACTCCTTGACTGGTATTTACTCCCAGTCATATAAATTGATGCCAATCCTGGCTACTAAAAACAATGAAGGAGTAAAACTTCAAATTTTTTAAAATTCCTCATTAATTCTTCCTAGCCTTTAATGACTAGGAAGAATTTTCTTTACAGAGAAGTGGAAGTTTTAATTTATTTTGTGCTTGAATCCTTCCTTTGTGATATAAACTTAGTTTATTATTCTATTTCTTATAAGGAAACTTTATATGAATGATATCTATTATAGTCAGTCTCCTTGCTGCCCAAGTTACAGAGAGCCTCTATTTTGCAAAACACTTTTTTTTTTTTGCTGATTCTAAGAATAGGACTACCTGTGGTTTATAAGTCCTTTAATTTTAGCCCTAGCTGCATACATACAGTTCTATTCACTAGTTTTAACTATATCAATTTTTGTCTTCTCAGATGATCAACGAGTTATATTTCCTTCATTATATATCAAAGTAGTATAGTCCTTTCATTTTACTAAGTAATGTTGTCTATATTATTTCCAAATGGCTCAAAATATCCAAGCTAGCTAGCTAGCTAGTGAAAATAACATCTTTTGAAGAATATTCACTTCTAAAGCCTTGTTAGGATTTAGCCAAGATAAAAAGCCATTATCTTTCCCCCACAATTTCACATTTTCCATGTGCAACTGTGAGTAAAAAATAAAAACATCTCATTTATAAAATGTACTTTGAAAAAACAAGTCACACTTTGAGGGATATTTTGATTCATCTTTGAAGTTTGGGGAAACAGGAGAGAAGGTAATAAAAACTAGATATGAGATCATTTCAAAAAGTACGTGGTGAACATAATGAAATCTTGCAGAGACTGAGGAATATGGAGGCAGAGGAGAGATTATTGACTGTGCCACAAGATCATTGGTAGTAGTACAATTTCAGGGAATAGGTGTATAAGTTAAATCAGGTTTGTGTAGAGGGAAGAAGGAATTGTGTGAAAACAAAGTTGAATGCTGAAATCTGTTTAGGTTTCAGAAGTTTCTTTCTAATATTCACTGGTGTCCTGGATAAAGCTAAACATTATGATTTTGTATTGAATCCAAATAACAAAATTTTAAAAATATACCCAACAATGCTTAGGAGGCGAAATTTAGGAAGGCATGAAAACGAAGAAGAATGTTGAAATAGCAACTGAGAAGGATTTGGTAATTTTTCAACTAGGCAGCTTTTTATGACATTTTACTTATTTGTTCTTTATTTTTGATCTGACCTCTAAAGGACTTGTAGAAATGAGGGATTGGTAATTCTGCTGCTGATGCAGAGAGTGAATGGAGAAGGAGGATATGTTGTGAAATCTAATAGAAGGATTGCAATATTTTAGATATTGAAGATGGTATATTTGGGGTGGAGGTTGGGGAATGATAGGGTGAAAATGGTAGGGTGAAAATATAGAGCACTAGAGTTTTCTCCCTTCTCAGCAGATGAAGTTTGTCTTGTTATGAAGATTATTATCTCCATATGAACTTTGTACACAGTTCAGGAAAATTCCATCAATCATTCTTGCTCCTTCTCTAATTTCTGCTGCTGCTTCTTCTCCTATGGCTCCTTTGGCAGATGAAATCAAACAAACACAAATGACAGTTAAAAACTCTTCTATCACCATCATGGAAAGGAAAAAAAAAAGAAGTATAATATGTAATTTTGTGTCAACTTGGAGAGTATTTTTAGATGATACCTGTGTTTAAATGAGTAAACTTTGAATAAACATATTGCCTGACAGACCTTAGTAGAACAAAAAGCCTGGCCTTCCAGATCAAGAGGGGATCCTCTAGTAAGAGGGCCTTCCACAGGAACTGCAGCAGTGGATCCCGGCTTGTCAGCCCACGTTGAATGTTGGATTCCCAGTCTCCATATTCACATGAGCCAATTCATTCACACACACACACACACACACACAGGTTGGAGAAAATAGATATCTTCCCACTTCTCTCTCATTTTAATTTGTGCTTTATGTGAGAAATAAATACCTATTCTTTTGAGCCATTGTGCTTATGTTCTGCTTGGAATAAATACAAATTAGGTCCAGGAATCCCAACTTTTATCTGATAATAAATAATCAAAGAGTTTTGTGACTTAATACACATTTATTTCTCAGTTGAAATCTAATGTGGTTTTTCTTAATTGTACAATCCTTTGGGAAGTTCTCCTTTCATTGGACACTCAAGGAAACAAACTGCTCCAAACTAAGTACTGTGTCAAAGACCTCTATTGTAGAGGTTTGTATCTGCTGGATGTGAGGGAAAAGCAAGATGGAGAAAATTTTGAGATATTGTAGGGAAGATCTCTAAGTTTTTTACATCATTTCTGCCCATAAATCCATTAGTCAGAAGTAATCACTTGGCTGTGAATCAAGACAGTGTGATGTTTATTCTTTTTGTGCATCAAGGAAGAAATAAATTGATGAACACATCAGATTCATATGCCACAGAAGTTATAATTTTTGGTAACATTAATATACATGTTGTATATTATTACATATATGTAAGCAACATTCACAGGTAGCCACATATATCATTATACCATTTGTTGTTTTTTCCTTTGGAATTAATTATTCCTTTGGTTTGGTTTGCTTTATATATTCCTTTTATAAATTCACTTATAATGTTATGAAGTAAATAATAATCTTCTCTTAAGATAGCCAAACACTTGATATTTTCTACTGATTCCAACTTCTCAAAAATCTCTCTCTTATACGAACTTATGTGCTCTGATGAGGACTTCTTATTTTTTTCTTTTCAAGTACCAGGGGTTGAACTCAGGGGCACTCAACCACTGAGCCACATCTCCAGCCCTATTTTGTATTTTATTTAGAAATAGGGTCTCACCAAGTTGCTTAGTGCCTTGCTTTCACTGAGGGTGGCTCTGAACTCACTATCCTCCTGCCTTAGCCATCAGAGTCACTGAGATTATAGGCATGCACCACAGAACCCGGCGACCTTTGTACTTTTGAAACCTGACATGCAATTATTTGCTAATCTGTTATCCTCTATAAAAAATATTTTCCATTAATAATCATGTGATGAGATGATAAATTATAACACAAAGGAAAGGAAATCAATAAAACATTAAAATTTTCTTGAAGGATATATACATAATCATACTAGTAAGAAACAGGAAGAGATCACATACCAAAATAATTATGTAATAGGATAAAAAATTACTAACTCGCCAATAATTTTAATCACATTAATATATATTTTGAAAAGGAAAAATAGTTTTATACATTGGCCTATTAATAAATTAATATTATATTTTCTATTTTTAAAACTTAATTCTAACACATTTCTCATTGATTTTATTAAAATTTACATTTGTTAAAGGTACCTACCTTTATTGCCTAGTAATGCTGTTATAAAACCTGGACAGGAGTGGAGGGATCCAAGATGGTGGCCTAGATGGACGCTGCATTCCTGGACCAGGGATTAAAGCAGTAGATATATTGTTTCTCTGTGAATTATTAGAGGACCCCCAACAGCTGCCTCCAGACAGGAATCCCAGCCCCATGCCCGTGCAGGTGGCCAGGTCCCAGTGTTTGCGTAGGACCCACTTTCGTGCAGGATCCCTGGCTCCAGTGCCCACACACTGCACAGGATCTCAGGTTGCCCACCCATGCAGGACCTCTAGACATTGCTCCCATGCGGGACCCCTGGCTGCTGCTCCTGTATAAACCTCCATCTACTAGCATGGAACTCCCTCATTCTCCTGGGTACACTGGACGGGATCTGGATACAACCTTCTTCCACATAACACACCAGAGAGCTGCATCTCTAAACATGTCACCCAATGCCACTGGCCAGCCTGGCCCTACACCCTATCTCTGAAATCAAACGCCTCCATTGTGGGACCCTTTTGTCACCATCTTGGACCGAATAGGGAGATACCAGTAAACAACAGACAACCCTAACTACTGGATGAGAAGGGAAGCAATCCTTTTTATTTACCTTGAGAATTTTTTCCCTCTATTATCTCTCTCTTTTTTTTCCTTTTTCCTTTTCTTTCTTTCTTTTTCTTCTTTACTCTATCTCACTCTTTTCCCTCCCTCACATCCCCAACATTTGTGAAACCAATTTTTTTTTTATGTATTAGGCTACTGTGGACTGAGATATCCAATTAGTATATTACAGTTGTATTATATAGTCTCATATCTTCTATTTTTACATGTTTTATGTTTCTTAATTTTTATGTTTTCTTGTTTATTTTACTCTATTTTCTTCCTACTTACTTATGTTCTCCAAATCTCTTTCTCTCTTTTCTAATAGTAGCCAACTTCTTTTGGATTCTTTTTGCTTCCTCTTTCATGCTTCTTTTGGATTCCTCTTTTATGGGCTCTAATAACTCTATATCTTCACTTCCCACCTCCCTAACATCTTATCCTATACCACACTCTTGGTTCTCTTTAGTCCCCCAGCAGGAACTGTAGACCCTTTTGCAAACCTGTTATTTATATACTGGATAATAAGTGAACTCATAATTTCTGCATATTGTAACAAAGCCATAAATGTCCTATTAAGAGCTACTTGGTTTAAAATTATATATTGTTTGTATTGATATCTGTTAATATTGGTCTCCCCCTTAAAGGAGAGATATTGGAACCCTATAGAGAATCTATAAGCCTATAGGATAAAGACTGTGGACTGACCACACACTCAGGGAGGAGGAGACAGACCACGTGCTGTGTTGTGGCCCTCCCGTCTACCAGCTGGCAGCTGTTACTGCCTACTTCCATCTAGAGTCAACAGCCAAGACCAGGAAGATCATCCCCAAAGTCAGTTATCATCAGACCCAGTTATACCAGAAGTGAGGTATTGGTTGCTTGCAGGGACACTACAAGATTATAGGGTAGAAACTGTAATACCTCAGATCAACACTTCTAGAGAGGATGACACATGAACAATATGAAAAAAAAAAAAAAAGGGAAGAAAATGCTCCAAACCAAGATACTACAATAATAGAATCCACTGTAGATGAAATAGAATCCATAGTAGATGAAATGTCAGAGAAGGAATTCAGAATGTACATAATTAAAATGATCTATGAAGCACAGAATAATATAAGAGGAACTACAAGCAATAATTGATTAATCCAACAAAGAGATTAGAGAGCAAATACAGGCAACCATTGATCACTCCAAGAAAGAGATAAGAGAGCAAATACAGGGAGTAAAAGTTTACTTCAAGAAAGAGATAGAGACTTTGAAAGAAAAACCAAGCAGAAATCCTTGAAATGAAGGAAACAATAAACCAAATAAAAATTTTAAGACAAAGCATCACCAACAGACTAAATAACTTAGAAGATAGAACCTCAGACAATGAATACAAAATACATAATCTTGAAAATAAATTTGAACACACAATGAAGATGGTAAGAAACAATGAACAAAATATCCAAGAATTACGAGATAATATCAAAAGACTAAATCTAAGAATTATCAGGATAGAGGAAGGCACAGAGATACAAACCAAAGGAATGCACATTCTCTTCAATGAAATAATATCAGATAATTTCCTAAACATGAAGAATGAATTGGAAAATCAAGTACAAGGACTTATAGTATACCAAATGTCCAAAACAATAACAGATCCACACCAAGGCACATTATAATAAAAATGCCTACCATACACAATAAGGGTAGAATTTAAAACTGCAAGAGAGAGGAAGGAGATTACATACAGGGGGAAACCAATTTGAATTTCAGCAGATTTCTCAACCCAGGCCTTCAAAGCCAGGAGATCTTGGAACAACATATACCAAGCTCAAAAAGAAAATGAGTGCCAACCAAGAATCTTATATCCAGCAAAATTAAGCTTCAGATTTGATGATGAAATAAAAACCTTCCATGATAAATAAAAATTAAAAGAATTTACAACAAGAAAGCCTGCACTAGAGAACACCCTCAGCAAAATATTTCATGAGTAGGAAATGAAAAACAACAGTGAAAATCAGCAGAGGGAGGGACTACATTAAAGGAAAGGCCCATCAAAGGAGAAATCAAATGATGTTAAAAACCAAAAATAAACCAAAATGAATGGGAATATAAACCATAATTCAATAGTAATCCTGAATATTAATGGCCTAAACTCACCAATCAAAAGAGATAGACTGGAAGATTGGATTTTAAAAAAGACCCAACAATATTTTGTCTTCAAGAGATGTATCTCATAGAAAAACATGTCTACAGACTGAAGGTGAAAGGATGTGTAGAAACATAGCACTCAAACAGACCATGTAAACAAGCGGGGATCTCCATCCATATCAGATAAACTAGACTTCAAATTAAAGATAGTCAGAAGGAATAAAGAAGGACATTTCATACTGCTTAAGGGTATCATACATCAAAAAGACATAACAATCATGAATATCTATTCCCCAAACAATGGAACATCCATGCATATCAAACAAATCCTTCTCAATTTCAGAATCAAATAGACCACAACACAATAATACTGGGTGACTTTAACACACCTCTCTCACCACTGGACAGATCTTCCAAACAAAAACTAAACAAAGAACCATGGAACTCTATAATACAATCAATGATTTAGAATTAACAGTCATATATAGAATATTTTATAAAACAAGTGAATACACTTTTTTCTCAGCAGCACATGGATCCTTCTCTAAAATAGACCATATATTATGCCACACAATAACTCTTAGCAAATACAAAAAAAGAAAGAGACACTACCCTGCATTCTATGACACTATAATGGAATGAAATTAGAAATCAATAATAAAATAAAAAATATAAACTACTCCATCACCTGGAGACCAAATAATATGCTATTGAATGATGAATGGATAACAGAAGACATCAAGGAGTAAATAAAAAAAAATTCTTAGAAGTAAATGAGAACTTGGATATAACATATCAAAATCTCTGGGGCACTATGAAGGCTGTGTTAAAAGAAGAAAGTTCATTGCATTGAACTCGTTCATTAATAGAAGAAACAGTCAACAAATAAATGACCTGACATTACATCTCAATGCTCTAGAAAAAGAAGAACAAATCAATACCAAAAGAAGTAGAAAACAGGAAATAATTAAAATCAGGGTTGAAATCAATGAACCTGAAACAAAGGAAACAATCCAAAAAAATTGACAAAACAAAAAGCTGGTTCTTTGAAAAAATAAATAAAATTGATAAACTCTTAGCTACTCTAATGAAAAAAAGGAGAGAGAAAACTCAAATTACTAAAATTCAAGATGAAAAAGGAAATATCATGACAGACACTATCAAAATATGGGTGATAATTAGAAATCATTTTGAAAATCTATACTCCAGTAAAACAGAAAATCCCAAAGACACAAAAAATTTCTAGGGGCATATGATCTGCCCAAATTGAATCAGGAGGACACACATAACTTAAACAAATCAATTTCAAGCAAGGAAAAAGAAGACACCATCAAAAGCTTACCAACCAAGAAAAGCCCAGGAAGATATGGATTCTCAGCCAAGTTCTACAAGACCTTAAAAGAATTAATACCAATACTCCTCAAATAATTCTATGAAATATAAAAGGAGAGAACCCTTCCAAACTCATTCTATGAGGCTAGTATCACCCTGATTCCAAAAACAGACAAAGACATCAAATAAAGACAACTTCAGAACAATATCCCTGATGAACATTGACACAAAAATTCTTAATAAAATTCTAGCAAATCACTTACAAAAACATATTAAAAAGATAGTGTACCACAATCAAGAGGGTTTCATCCCAGGTATTCAAGTTTGATTTAACATTGAGAAATCAATAAACATAATTCATCACATCAATAGACTTAAAGTCAAGAATCATATGATTATTTCTATAGACACCGAGAAAGCATTTGACAAAATACAGCACCTCTTCATTTTCAAAACACTAGAAAAACAAGGGATAGTAGGAATATACCTCAACATTGTAAAAGCTATCTATGTAAAACTGAAAGCCAACATCATTTTCAATGGGGAAAAACTGGAAGAATTTCCTCTAAAAAAGGGGAAAAAGTCAGGGATATCCTCTTTCACCACTTCTATTCAACATAGTCCTTAAAATTCTAACAAGAGCAATTAGACAGACAGAAGACATTAGAGGGATAAGAACAGGAAAAGAAGAAGTTAAACTATCATTATTTGCCAGTGACATGATTCTTTGCTTAGAGGGTCCAAAAAATGCCATCAGAAAACTTCTAGAATTAATAAATGAATTCAACAAAGTAGCAGGATATAAAATTAACACCCATAAATCAATCACATTTCTATACATCAGTGATGAATCCTCTGAAGGAGAAATTAGAAAAATTACCCCATTTACAGTAGCCTCAAAAAAAAGAACAAGAAATACTTTGGAATCAATTCAACAAAAGCCATGAAAGACTTTTATAATGAAAACTACAGAACACTAAAGAAAGAAATTGAAGAAGATCTTAGAAGATGAAAAGATTTCCCATGCTCTTTGACAGGTAGAATCAAAATTGTCAAAATGGCCATACTGCCCTAAGCGCTATACAGATTAAATGTGATTCCAATTAAAATCCCAACATCATTCTTTATAGAAATAGAAAAAGCAATCATGAAATTCATTTGGAAAAATAAGAGACCTAGAATGCCCAATACAATCCTAATCAAGAAGAATGAAGCAGAAGGCATTACAATACCAGACCTCAAACTATATCACAAAATCATAATAACAAAAACAGCATGGTATTGGCACCAAAATAGACATGTAGACTAATGGTATAGTATAGAAGACAAAGATACAAACTCACATAAATACAGTTATCTTATTCGAGACAAAGGTGCCCAAAACATATACTGGAACAAAAAAAGCCTCTTCAATAAATGGTGCTGGCTAAACTGGAATCCATATGCAGCAAAATGAAACTATACCCCTATCTATCACCATGCACAAAACTCAATTCAAAATAGATAAAGGACCTAGTATTCGACCAGAGACCCTGCACTTAATTGATAAAGTAGGCCCAAATCTTCATCACGTTGGATTAGGACCTGACTTCCTTAACAAGACTCCTAAAGTTCAATAAATAAAAGCAAGAATCAATAAATGAGATGGATTCAAACTAAAAAGCTTCTTCTCAGCAAAAGAAACAATCAATGAGGTGAACAGAGAGCCTACATTTTGGGAACAAACTTTTGTCTCACACATATCAGATAGAGAACTGATCTCCAGGATATAGAAAGAACTCAAAAAACTTAACACCAAAAAAGCAATTAATAAATGGGCTAAGGAGCTGAACAGAAACTTCTCAGAAGAAATACAATCAATTAACAAATATATGAAAAAAATATTCAATGTCTCTAGCTATTAGAGAAATTCAAATAAAAACTACTCTAAGATTTCATCTCACACCAGTCAGAATGGCAGTTATCAAGAATACAAACAAGTGTTGGTGAGGATGTGGAGGAAAAGGCACAAGCATACACTGCTGGTGGGACTGCAAATTGGTACAACCAATCTGGAAAGCAGTATGAAAATTCCTTAGAAAACTTGGAATGGAACCACCATTTGACCCAGCTGTCCCACTCCAAGGTCTATAACCAAAGGACTTAAAAACAGCATACTATAGTAATGTAGCCACTTCAATGTTTATCACAGCTCAGTTCACAATAGCTAAATTGTGGAACCAACCTAGATGTCCTTCAACAGATGACTGGATAAAAAAACTGTGGTATATACACAGAATAAAATATTACTCAGTAATAAAAGAGAATAAAATTATGGCATATTCAGGTAAATGGATGCAGTTGGAGAATATCATGCTAAGCAAAGTAAGCCAATCCTAAAAAACCAAAGGCCAAACGTTCTCTGTGATAAGGGGATGTGGATCCAAAATGTGGGAGGGGGCATGGGAAGAATGGAGAAACTTTGGTCAAAGGGAAGTGAAGGGAGAGGATGAGATATGCAGGCAGGAAAGATGGTGGAATGTGATAGACAACAATGCCCTAGGTCTAGGTATGACTACACATGTGGTGTAACTCTATATTGTGTATAACCAGAGAAGGGAAAATTGTGCTCCATTTATGTACAATGAATCAAAATGCATTCTGCTGTCATGTAAAACTAATTAGAATAAATTAAAAAAATAAGAAAAAAAAGAAAAACAGTGGAATAAGATAAAATAAAACCTGGACAGAATGTGTAAAGCATGCACTGTGAATATGGTAAAATAGCACTACCATAAACAGGTTATTAATTTCTTAACATTGAGCTAATCAAAAGGGAGTCTATCCTGAGTTATCCTGCACTAATCAGATGAGTTTTTAAATGACATGTCAAAGGGACTTTTTTTTCTGTTGTCCATGTAGATATAGCCTTCATAATGTCCACAACTGAAAGTAAATTGATTTTGCCAATAATTATTTGAATTTGAAAGAGGAACCAAAATTTCAGATGATATTATAGCCCATCTAACGCCTTCCATGATTTCCGTTGTCTTAAATCCTAAGAACTCAGTTATGCTATGCCCACCCTTCTGACTAAAACCTTGCTCTCACCAAACAACTACAACAACAAAACAACTCATCTAATAAATTGGTGTTGTTTTAAGACATTAAAATTGTGATGATTTGTAGTGCAGTAATATATAATTATACACTCTAATTTCTAAACCAAAAAATACAAAACAAATATATAAAATAAAACTACATGTCCTAATACTCATGAGTATAGGCATAAAATTCTCAAAATATTAGTGAATTATTTTTAATTATAATTATTCCAGAATTATATGTGAATGAGTTTACCCTAAGAATGATGAGATAGAATAATTTTTGAAAATGAATCAGTACAATCTGCCATATTAACAGAAAAGTAACCAAAATCCTAGGATAATGCCAATTAAAGCAGAAAGTCTATTCCTGAAAAAATAAAAGACTACATTAGCTAGAACTAGAAGGAACTTATTAAACCTAATAAAATATAACTACAATAAACTTAGTTATCATAAAAATTAATGGTAATGAATGCTTTCCCCTAAGATCTGTAAGAGGCAAGAATGCCTCCTATCACCCTTACTCAAACTAATATTGGAAGTACCAGCCAATGTGATAAAGAGAAAAACAAATAAAAGGCATACAAATCAGAAAGAAACCAACAAAAGTCTTCCTATTCATAGATGATAAGGAATCTTTGTAGAAAACCCTAAGAAACCTAGAAAAAGATAGACAGAGAGATAGAGAGAGATAGAGAGAGAGAGAGAGAGAGAGAGAGAGAGAGAGAGAGAGAGAGAGAGGGAGAAGGAGAGAAGGTAAGAAAGAAAGGCTCTTTCTTGACCATTACTTAAAATATATTTTTGACATACATATTTTAATTACATTCTATATACTAGCAATTAGAAAATGGAATTTGAAATTTAAAAATGATATTGCTTTAATAACTCTCAAAGTTAAATACATTGATTTAAATCTAATATAACATCTACAATATTTGCTTGTCACAAATCTGCTGTTTAAATGAAGGAATATAAAGCACTATAGAAATTGTAGACATAAATTGTACCAGAAGAAATCTCAAATCATTCTAAACTGTACAAACTTTTGAAACCAACATATATACCTGAGCAGTAGTCAACTTATGGTTCTTCAAATTAACTTTTATGATAATAATTCCATTATTCACCAATGAAAATTTAATAAAATATACACACACGTAGAACACATACGTGTTATATGCTGGCAACAATCATTTAGAATACAGATAAATTACCATATATATTTTTAAGAATTCAGAATCCATGTGATAATAAAAATTGGACTCATTTTAATTAAAGCATCAAAATTGCTTTAATTCTATAAAAACAAACATAAAACCTTATAGCGTACACCTCAATCAGAAATCTCTCACTGCCCTGCCTTTGATGTTCCACTGCCGTTCAAAGGAAAGGTCTTTCTATCTGCCATCTTCTCCCTATCTTCTTCTCCTTTACTCTTATTAGTCCTAATATCAATCTGTGTCTTTTCTAGGAGATATTTTCTAAATTTCCCCCTACATTTCCTTCCAAAGCACATGTTTCTTGTGTAATTTATGTTAGCTTTTCTCAGATTTGGACAATTTGTTTGTCTTTACAACTGAACTTTTATCTCAGTTATGATCCTGGTTATCTCAGTTTATGATCCTACAAGAGATGTTCCTGAAACAAAAGCTCCTGGGATTGTAGTTTGTTAGAAATAATCTCAGGTGTGTAAGGGAGAAAGATAGCAGACACAGTATGTTGCTCAGTATCCTTAAATCCTCTTGTTTCAATATACTTGTTCTGATTTCCAGGGGCCAATATCTGCATCTCTATGCAGAAAGGTTTTCTTTATATGTATATCATTTTGCTTGTGTGATTGGCAGGATAGAAATACCAGGAAGATAAATGCACCCCAGAAGCCCTTAATCAATAACTTGCAGAAGCTGATACATAATTCCAGCTCACCCTTCCCCTGGAGGATGAAGGGATGTGTCTTTTCCACCTGAGTAGACATACCTGTGGTTACCAGCTAAGTAGGACACACTTGAATAGCTCATTTCCTTTTCTATTACTCACTTCTCTTCCAATGATCCTTGCATTTCTCAAATAAAGGCTTGTGTTTTAGTTCTTTGTCTTTGCTTCTGTTTCTGGAGGATGCTACACTAAGACAGGAAGTGAGAAAGGGAAGAGAACACAGCTAATCAAAAGGATGTTATGAATCAAGTTACTGCTATAAGCAGTAAAATCGTATTTTCACTGGGGACTTATAAGAAATAGTAGGAAAAAGAAGTCCTGAAATTACCACAGTACATGTATTCTCTGGCACATCTTATGTTCTATAGGCAAGGCAGAAGACAAGTCTGCTGCCAGAGAAAGTGCTAGAAAAATAAGTGCTGACCTGTAAGCCAGGACAATCGGCCGTGGAAGGGGAAAGTATCCTCCACAATGTGATCATCAAAAAAATTGTGATGTCCTTTTATTTCTTTTTGCTCTTCTCTTCTTCCCTTCCCTTTTGTCTATCTTTATAGGTTTTAATTGTACATATCATTGAAGATTCAGTGTGATAATTAAATACATGCATACATCTTGCTCTGATCAAATTTAGCCTATGTTTATGCCCCTTCCCAACCACAATAATCATTATTTTACATTCAGGATGAATTTCAAAATTTTCTCATATGAGAAAAAATGTGGTACTTGTCTTTCTATATCCAACATATTTGACTTAATATAATGTTCTCTAATTCCATCTGTTTTGTTGCAAATGACAGGATTTCATTTTTCTAAATAAGACTCATATATTTCTTGCCTTTTATTAAAAAGACTTATCATTAATGTCTTATGTGGAGAAGATGTTAAAGATTTTTCAAATGAAATGATTGAGAGGATCAAGTAACTATGGAGTTAAAAAATCATAAAGTTGATCTTCAGTACATGTCCTTTAGGATGATATTACAAACTGGAGATTATGAGAAAATCTGAGCTAAGGGTTAAACTTTTTGAGTAGAGCATTTCCTAGAGTTTCAGTATGAAACCAACCAAAAAAGAGATAAGCCAGTGAGAAGGGCAGGTCAGAGCTCTGGAAATCAAGCAATGCCCTACTCAAAGAATACTAGAGAGGCAAAGTGAGAAAGGGCACATTATCACTAAAAGAAATCTCATTTTCTAAAAATTATACAAGGCAAATGGATTAGTTTTAAAAAATAACATGAAAAATTAAAGACACTGTCTAGAAAATGAGTTTCCAAAAGACACAGAAAACCACAGAATATAAGTAGGCCAGAAAATAACTATTTAATAAATCTGGAAAGAAAAGAGAAAAACAAACCAACTTTGGTGTGAAGAAAAGCTTTTGTCTCCGGAAAGAGAAAAACAAAGATGCTAGAATTGGTGTGAAACTTCTAACTGCTTCTAATGGTAAGGTTAGAAGATATTCCTGCTATGAGCATGTTACATTTTCCATATGCCATTGGGTGAGCCAGACCCCATGTATAAATTGTCTTGCCAACTTTATCTTGTTTAGAGTTCTTTGACACCAAAGTGATAAAGTACATCTCATTGTGAATCAGATTGAAATGATTTTGTTTGCCCTTAATTTTTTTTTCTTCTTCTTCACTGTGGTGTTGTCAGGGTCGTTTTTGCCATCTATCTGCTATATGAAAGACAAGGTCATCATATTCTCATAGATATGCCTGGACATGCACTGCTCAACAGCTGAAGTATTGTCTTTTTCAGGATCTACATAGTGTCAGATTTCTTACCTGATCCCTGGAGGAGTCTGCTTCAAAGTGGAAATGAACTGGGGAGCTTAAAACGTCCATCACACCAACAATATTTTCCCTACACTCACAACAGAGATGAAGTAGTTTCTCCTTACAACAAAAAATATCAGAAAAACATAGCATTTGCATTATAATATTATATCCTTTGAAATATCTCTTCATCAGACAATCTTGTTTTCTCTCTCATTTGCCTATCTCTGTAATTGCTGTGTCTGGGTTTTTTAAATATATATATTAACGTAGCAGATATATCACATGAAAAAAGAGTAAAGTTGACATTTACTCCTACAATATTTTTTCAGAGACTAATGATGAACAGAACGAAAGGAACATTGTACTTTCTATGAATATTTCAAGACAAATTCTAATATAATTTTTCATTAGTTTCAGCAGTGCAATTATGATGATCACAGTTACAGCTCTGATCAAGGGTTGCTTTTGCACTCTTTCTTCTGACAAGATTTTCCTAAAGTGCACTCCAGAGGCCTCTGAGTTTGTAGAAGAGGATGAAGCATGAATGGTGACCTTTTTCCTCTGTCAGGTAGTGTCCTGGGTCTCACCAGTTTTCATGATTTTTAGCATTGAGTCTTCAAACCAAAATATCACCAAGAGATCGCTGCCCCCCACAAAATCCACTAAATTTCAGAAGTACAAATAATGTAAAAGAAAAAAAATCAGTGTCTTATCTCACTGTTCTGCTTTACTGAACTAGCAAAAGTAAGTATTATTTTAATTCTCAGGGAATTTTCTACCTTCTCCTTTTGAATGTAAATTAAAGTAACTCACAATTTCCATGGATAAAGATACAATTAAACGATTGGATGATTCTTTTTGATTTATGATATAAAATATGTTGGGATGTGTGGGTTCATATTGCTTGCATGCATGTATGTGCAAAATGCATTTGCATTTATTAGAAACTGAGAGAGAACTGATCGACGACAGGCAAAGAAATTAGGACATCATGCTTTTAAAAGCTAAACAGATCCATTGACACTTCCCCCCTCCAATAGACAAGGTAAGTGAAAAGCATTTATATCTCAGTAGACTCCTGAGATCCTGCAGTAACTGAGACAAATGTCAGCAGTGACTTGACAAATACGGGCTGTCTTGATTGGTGAGATTGTTTAACATACTACCTAGCCATCTCCTAGTAACTCTTAAATGTAGCAAGGTTCTTACCAATAGTGATGAAAAAGGCAACACGAGCAACAATGTAGATTGATTTTTTGTTGTTTTAGGGTGCCATTTCCTGTGATCTCCCAGCACCCTTTCAAAATCAATACCCTACATCAGAAGTCCCCTTCACAAGGAGAAGGTAGATTTGCTTGTGACTGCTGTTATTCTCCCTAGCTGTAAACCTATCATTAAGCTTGAGTTGACTATACGCAATCTCAAATATAATTTGTTAATTCAGATAACATCAAAATAAAGGAGAATCATCCTATACTATAAGGAAAATTGCATAACAACTACATTCTACGTATTTAAAAAACTGAAATTTATGAATGATTAGCAAACAGATTTAGAATTAAATAGCAAACAACTATTAAGGTTTTTTCCCTGAATTCCAGGCTGTATTAGTTTCTAAGTCTGCCTTACAAAGTACAACTAACCACGAGGCTTAGAACAAAACAAAGTTGTTTTCTCACAATTTGGAGGCTAGAAGTCTGAAATGGAGGCCCCAGCAGAACCATATCCTTTCTGGAGACTCCAGGGAAGAATCCATGTTTGCCTCTTCCATCATCTGACACTTGCCAGAAATCTTGCCATTTCTGGGACTAAAGATGAGTCACTTAGTCTTTGCTTCTGTCCTCATGTAGAGTTCTGTGTCTTTACATCATCTTCCCTATGTCACCTGCTCAAATTTTCCTCATTTTTTTTAAAAATGCCCCTGTCATTGGATTAGTGTCTATCTACTCCAGCACAATCTCCCTGGACCTGAAGACATCTACAAAGACCCAAGAAATTTCACATTCTTAGGTTCAAGTGGACATGAACTTTGGGAGGATGATCTTCAATCAGTGCACAGATGATGTAGGAGAAATAGTAAATCTACTAGGAATTTATTTTGTTTTAAGTGACTCATTGTGTCCTGATACAAAATACTTAGCTATTTTTTTGAGGCAATGCAGAGCCATCAAATGATTTTTTTTAAATCTGGGAAGTCACCTTAAGGAAAACAGGAGCTCATGAATAAATGTAAATATTTGTACCAGGGATTGAACCCAGGAGCACTTAACCACTGAGCCACATCCCCAACCCTTCTTTAAATTTTATTTAGAGACAGGGTCTCGCTGAGTTGCTTAGGACCTTGCTAAGTTGCTGAGGCTGGCTTTAAACTCCCCATCCTCTTGCCTCAGCCTCCTGAGCCACTGGAATTACAGACATGAGCCACCATGCCCAGCACAAGCATATATTTTTAATTAACAAGATAATTTGAACAGTTTATATTCTGCTGTATATTTATCTACTAGAAAGGAGAAAGTTGTTGAAAACATAATTAATGTCCACTTAGAAGAATTTGAGAACAATGATACACGCAGTTAACTTAGACTGTAGAGAAAAAAGCAAACAGGACAATCTTTTTTTTTAACAAAGAAAATGAAAGAGATTACTGTAGATGTAAATTTTTATAGGTAAAAGTTGGAGAAATTGAGAAGATTATTTCCCTACGAAGCAGAAAGCAAGGATGAATACTCAATAAGTGCCAAATTTGATGTGGCAACTAAGCAGACAAAAATGCAGCAGACAAAACAAGTAGACAGAGCTCTTGCCATTCAAGTGCTTCTAATTTAGCTGGAGACACAATAATAATTCAGGTAATAAAGGAAAGTGGGGTCTGCTGCAGAAATACATAAAAAGATCAAATATAGCTTTATATAATCAAAGAAGTGGAATTTAAACTGAGACCTAAAGAATGAATACAAATAACTGTCAAAGTAGAATAGAGGGAAGAGTACTCTGAGCTTAGCAAACAGCGTGCTGAAATGCAGAAGAAAAAGTATATGGCCCTGTCAGGAGAGTTAAAGAAGCTCAGTGTAAATGAATGATTAAGTCCAAGAGGCATGTTGGAACGGAAAGCTAAAGTGAAAATGTAGGCACCAGATAGTCTTAGTCCATTTTAAATTTAGCCTTTTTTTCTAATGAGAATGATGAACTATTGAACTGTTTTACGTAGGTGGACAACATAGTGAGATAAGTATATTAAAATGTGGATCTTGTTGTTTGTGAAAAAACTGTGCAAAGGGATCAAATATGAGAGAGAAAGGAAAACCAATTTGGAGCACAGGGTAATAATTCATGTGAAAGAGGGTAGTAGGTGTAACTAGAATTGTAAAAGTAAAGATAAGAATCAATAAGTTGCACATGTATTTAGGAAAAATAATGATTTATTCAGGAAGAATTTAGAATTCATTTAGGAACTTTTCCTAATATTTAAAGAGAACAGTTGATTATATGAATGAGGGAAAAGAGAAATATGAATCAAATATCATACTATGAACCTTCATTGGCATAAGTGGATTGATGCTGGGGTCATGATATGTAGAACTGAAGAGATTATAAATCCCAAATGTGAAATGAGGCATTGAGGATATATGAAGAATATGCAAATGAAGTTGTCCTAAATACTAGAACAGTAGTACAGGCTGGTGCTAGTATTTTGGCAGCCTATCTATATGAAGGTGGAAATTTATACTGTGGAAGAGAATGAAATGAGTTTGTGCAGTGATAAGAAAAGGAGACTATGAACAGAACTTTAATAAGTTCAATGTCTAAAACAGAGTAGATGAAGAAGAGAAAGTAAATGCATAGAGAAAAATCGAAAAAGTAGGAAGAAATGTTGGAAGATGTGATATAAAGACAATAAATAATAATTCTTTTAAAACTATGTGTGTTTTATCTGAGAGGTTTGACAAAATAATCCATTAGAAATGTGCATTTGGATTTTGAAAACAAAATGGAATTAGAAGTCAGTGGCTGATGGAGTCAAAGTATGTCAGAGTTGGAGAAGTACATGTAGGCAACTGTTTTAGAACATGTGGTACTATAGCTTTGTTTGTTTCCCCCTCTATAGTTTTATATCCTTACTTATTTTAGAAGCTGTCTATCTCCTCATTGTGTATATAAGTAGAGGTGGCTGATATGAGTGAGTATACTCTTGAACATGATGCATCTGTGACATTTTTGAGTATTTGATTAAACTAATTTCAAATCTAATTTATTTCTGTTTTCCAGGTATGCATCATGTCATATGATAATAATGGTTATTTGTATTTTTTAATTTTAATTTTTTTTTTGGTACTGGAGCTTGAACTCAGGGGCACTTGACCACTGAGCAACATCTCCAGCCCTATTTTGTGTTTTATGTAGAGACAGGGTCTCACTGAGTTGCTTAGCACCTTGCTGTTGCTGAGGCTAGCTTTGAACTCGAGATTCTCCTCTCTCAGCCTCCCTAAATGCTGAGATTGCAGGCTTGCGCCACCATGCCCAGCTTAATTTTAATATTTGATCTTTCCAGTTTCCTTTGATAAAGTTCAGCATTGATTATAATTTCAAAAATAATATAAAATGACTATGAAAAATAGTTTCTCCAAAAGGGCTGGCTCACTAATTAATTGATTGTCTGCAGTTTGAGGTAGGAAAATTATCTAACTTTCTCATTAATAGTCACAGCCTTTCAAAGCTTCCTACTTTGGGCACTGCCTGGTTACCACACTACTACATTGAGAAGTCACTGACAACTTGTTCTTTTGGATACTTTAAATAATAACTTGGACAGTTTTGAGATAACATTCTTCCTTCACTTATTGAAATATATTTTTTTAAAATTTCACTTTTTTCATTTGCTAAATCATTCTTTTTTTCCAAAAAATTAATAGTACTAAAGAGCAGATACAAAGTAAGTTACTCCTTGCTCCATATATCCATTGTTATATAAACCTCACAGTTTATGGTATTTTGTTATAACAGCCTTGCATGTTGACAACATTGCTATGCTCAATTTCTTTTTTTCTTTCAATAATATATGATTTTCTTAAATCATATAGCCTCTCCATGCTGTAACACAAATGCTGCAAGTTAATTCATTGCACTTGAGTTCCCTAGACAAGCCCCTTTACTTGTTTCTGATAGAGATATCATTTTTCTCCTCAACAATTACCTTCACTTTGTTGTTGATAGAAGTTAATGCCTATTTTTCCTATTTTTTATTTGTTCTATTTCTGTTCAAATCATCACTTTCTTCTGCTGAGTTTCAATTCAATTTGATCTTTTGCTGGTTACTTAAAGTATACAATTAGTTCATTCATTTGCAATATTCTTTTTTAATGTAGAT
The DNA here is from genome assembly GCA_004024805.1 of Geosciurus inauris. NCBI lineage: Eukaryota > Metazoa > Chordata > Mammalia > Rodentia > Sciuridae > Geosciurus > Geosciurus inauris. The sequence goes on along the minus strand of PVHX01001395.1, from coordinate 128,659 downwards.
GTTTACAGCTATAAATTTCCCTTGGTATGGCTTTCCCTATATCCCACAGATTCTGATATAGATATAATATAACCATATGTTATGCTTCATTTTCATGTATCTTATTTTCTAATTTTCCTTTCTTTGGTCTATTGTTTAAGAGTGTTTGGATTTCATAATTTTTGAGTTTTAAGACCTGTTTTGTGGCCTAATATATGGTCTATTCTGGAAAATGTCTACATATTCTTTTTTTCCATATTTAATTTATTTATTTGTTCTATTTAGGTTTACATAATATCAGAGTGCAATTTGATTCATTGTACACAGATGGAGGATACATTTTATTTCTCTGGTTGTAAGTGTTACAGAATCACAACATACATGCAGTCATACATAAAGCTAGGGCCATGATGACCATCATATTTCACCACCTTTACTGTCCCCATGCCCCCTCCCCCCTTATGCCCCTGTGAACAGAGTTCCTCCATTGTTCCCATGTCCTTCCCCACATTATGGATCAGCATCCACTTATCAATGAGTATATTCGGCATTTGGTTTTCTGAGATTGGCTTACTTCACTTAGCATGATATTCTCCAACTCCATCCATTTACCTGCAAATGCCATAAATTTATTCTCTTTTATTGCTGAGTAATATTCCATTCTTGAGGATAGGGTGTATTCTGCTGGTTTTTGGTAGGGTATTTTGTGTATGTATGTGTGTGCATGTGCATACGTGTGTGTGTGTGTGTGTGTGCGTGCGCGCGCATGTATGTTAAGTTCCAAATACTTATAGTATTGTTGAAGTCTTCTATTTCCTTAAATTTTTTTTGTTCTTGTTGTTCTATTCATTATTAAAATTGAGATATTGGTGTCTCCAACTATTATTACAGAACTGTTTATATCTCTCTTCATATGATTTTGGGGGATCCATTGTTAGCACTCTATGATGCATCTATTTAGATGTATTCCATCAGAAGGCCCTGTCCTGAACACTTCACTCTGACTCCCTGCCTTGCAGTGTGGTGAACAGTACAGCACTGTCATTCTCTGGGGTCTGAGGAAGGAGTTAAAAATGGGAATCTCAATCATGACTCTAGAACTGCTAAATCAGAATCTCCATTTTAACAAAGCCCCTAGATGATTCTTATGAGCAGGCAAGTTTGAATTATGTTGTTCTATCTCATTTCTTTATTCTTTTTAATAGTACTTATGACTTCCTCGTATTTTTATTTGTGACTTTTGTAGATGAACTTCCTTTTTTTTTAACATAAAGATTTTTACCCACGTAAGTTTTTCAGCAGATCACATTTAAAGTCACTTCACTTTTACCTTTTGATAATGAAAGTAGTCAGCCTGGCTTTACAATATAGGACTGAGGCTGCCATGCAAGTACAGACTTCCTCCTTCACAGGGTGGGGATATCCACAGTGGCTCCCCAACAGCCACAGAGCCTCCACATCCCCATGTGGCCAACACCGGCTGTGTCTGTCATTAGAGGCTATGAGACCCCCCACCTTCACAGTATTACTAATGGAGCTTAAAACCTCCAGTGGATTACCTTCCTCTTTAAGAACATAAGCTCTCTGGTGTTTCTTATTCTATCATGTATAGAACAGTCCAGTCCATTGCAGATATTTAATAGAATTTATGAATAGCTAGGACAGAGAATGAATGAGTGAAAAGTAAACCCTGACTTCAAATGACCTTCAGTTATCCTTAGGATATAGTTCTTAAGTCTTTCCAACTTCCTCTGTCACATTCTTTCCCACAATCTTTATTTTTCAAAAATACCAGATCTCTGATTCCTTTGATATGCTATAATCTCACCTACTTCTTGTGCTTTGGGAATGCTGGGTTCTCTGCTTCATTCCTCTTCACATAGCTTATTCCCATCCATTCTTTAGCTTCAAGTAGATTTCTTGGTTAGATCAGAAAAGATTATGCTATGTATATAAGTTTTCCTGAATTTCTTGACCACACAATTTATTGCAATTAAACATATGTTTTAATCTCTGTGACTCCATCTCCAAAAGAGAAGGAATATATTTGCTTGATTCACTTGAGAAATAATCTTCATTACATTAAGGATGTGTTTTTATTAAACTTTTAAAAGTATACTTATAAATACTTATAAATGGTTTATATTTAATCATGTGTTCTGCAGCTATTGAGGGTGTATTTGTTATTGATGTGATGCATATTAATGAATTATTTTCTTTATTCTATTAATACAGCTTTTGGGGTAATCTATTTGGCTATGATGTATTGTAATCTGAATATTTGATTGATGTTTTTAACTATGAAAAACTCTAAATAATATCAGCATGTGCTCTTAATTCTCTTGTTTTCTATCTAGTTTTTCTTCCTTTATATAGTACATTATGCTTTTTTTCCTTCAAATACATTATAAAGGTAATAATTGTGTATTTTTTCAGTGTTTCCTACTATTTATCTTAATATGTTTCTAAACTTCTCTTTTCCATTATTTATAGGGGTAAGTAGTTCATTGTTAATTTACGCAAGGTGGAGTTCAAGAAATCTCAGTTCAAACCTCAACTCCCACCCCAAAAAGTAGTGTGACCACAAATGATTACTTAACTATTCTTAACCATTTATCCAAATATATATATAAATAATACCTCTCCTGTGATGCTGTTTTATGAAAATTCTAGGAAATAATATGTTTATGCTGGTTAGTATAACTGACACAGAATGAATAAACATACAATAAATCAAGGTGGTATTATTTACTAGTGTTCCTGAATTGGAAAGATTTATGAGTTTTTTCTGAAACTCTTTGAAGGTGCTGTCTCTACTTGAACTGCCATGTCAAACAGAATTCATACTTTAATATTGCAAATAAATACTGAGCCATGGCTGAGTCAGGTAAACTTTCCAAGTACTTAATTACTATTTTCCTATGTTCTTTGCAAATTTAGACATCAAGTATTAAAAACCCTCAAAAGGAACATTGATATGAAAATGATGAGAAAATAATAAACATGTGCAATGTAAGCTCATACCTACTTCTGCATTACTAAAGAGGATGAGAATATTCTGAGATGTACTGGAGATGGGATATTGGAGGGGCCCCCCTGCCCCAGTGGTAGTTCTTTTCTATTCCTTGGTTTTGCTAAACTTGAAAAAGAATTTAATTATCCTTTCAGGTTTTGAGAAGAAAATCTCATTTTCTTGTTTTCATTAAAGAAGATTAGAAAATAAAATGACATAGTTGTATGTGCATCATAAAGTATACTGAGTCTAAGCTATTGGAAATAATTTGCAATAGTGCTTCTTAATGCACTTGGTGTGCATTATATACTTCAGTGATACTGCCTTTGTTCTTGCTTCCTTTCCTAATTGAATTAGTATAGATACTTCAGGGAAATCATAAATGAAGGGGATCCATGGTATATATTTGTAGATTTTCCGATCAATTGGCCAAATTACCTTATCATGTGGAAAGTTATTTCAGTGCTACTCAATTCTTCTAAAAGTTTCTCTTCACCAATTTGTGACTAATTTTGGAGGTTTTATGTTTTCTTTTTGTTTGGTAGTTTCCATCTGGAAGGTTGGACAGACTAAAGACAGGAAGTCAAGGCAAATCAGAGTGGATAAAACAGCCATTGTTACTCGTAATACTATACCCTGGAAATATTAAGTTTCCTCTAAGGGAGTGAGTGTTTCACTTCTGTGCTAACAAGAGATATCTGATTAAAAATTGAGAATAAAAAGAGAAGTTAAATACCCAGGGAATCTTTTAATGCCTGACTATTTGTCTACTGACCAGTTGTAGGCCACAGATGATTCCCTGCACAAGTGTTTATTTCCTGAATAAATAAGTGCTTGACCTGACTGTTAAGTAGGAATCCCATCCTAGTATACAGGATGTAGAAATAATCTGTCTTCTTCCTCACTAACTCTTTGGTGTCTGGAAGGTTATTGCATTGACAAAGGTGAAACCACGAAAGTCTTGATGAGCAGTGTGTCTAGAACTTACCTTAATCTCTGGTTTCAATATCCAATTGTATGAGTTATAATGCTTCAAACACAAGAAATAACTCTGTATTATGGTTTAGATACAATTTGTCCCCCAAAACCTCATGTGTGAGACAATGCAAGAATTTTCAGAGATTAGTGATTAAATTATAAGAGCTGTAACCTAATGAGTTGATTAACTGCACTATAACTATAGGGTTAAGTTTGTGATAAACTATAGTTTGTGATACCTGGTCACAAACATTTAGAGATAGGAGGTACCATATCACTTAATGAGGATATATGTCTCCTTTTTATTTATTTGTTTTTTATTTTTAACATAAAGCTATGCCTTTATTTGATATTTGAGAGTTCTATTTTGTGAAAACTTTATATGGAAGGCATAGAAATACGTATTTTTTTTTTCTGATTAGATACACAAATGGCACATTCATAGTAGGATAAAACAGGAATGGTAGCCAGGCGCGGTGGCGCAAGCCTGTAATCCCAGCACTTAGGGAGGCTGAGACAGGAGAATCATGAGTTCAAAGCCAGTCTCAGCAAGAGCGAGGCACTAAGCAACTCAGTGAGACCCTGTCCCTACATAAAACACAAAATAGGGCTGGGGACGGGGCTCAGTGGTAGTTAATCTCCTGAGTTTAATCTCCAGTACTAAAAAACAAACAAACAACAACAAAAAAAACAGGAATGGTGGGCTTTTCAGAAACTTGAGTTTTGAATGGAAATCATGGAGTTTTCCTCTACAATACATTCAACCGTGCTCAGTATAATGGAATGGAGGAACTACTGAATTGACTTAGTGAAGAATTTCTCAGGTTCTTAAAGTCTCCATTCCTCTTTTGATTATTAAACTACCAATAAGAGCAAAGAGCATTCATATCTATAAAATCCTTACTTAATTCTCTGTGGTTCTGTCTGTTCCAGGTAGCATGATACCATCTTTGAAGTTGTTTTTAAAGATAAAATGATGTAGATAGTCAGGGCTGGAACATAACCTGCAACAAGGCATTGCTAAGAGAATGTGTATAGTGTATAAGACAATAGCTCTCCAATTCTGATATACATCATAAATACCTGTGCACCTTTCTTGGTATGGGAGGGCTTAGATCCTACTCCTTACTCCCCAAACTAGAGCTCTCTGCAGATGTGCCTGGGTAAAGATTAATCGATCATTCTGATATTTGCCTGAGAGAACTAACTTCTTCCAGGTTTATTAATAACCTTTATTTTACATCCCTGGATGAGACTGATCCATGACATATTTTGTATGATTACTGTTTTAAGTATTACTTCCCTTTGTACATCCTAGGTGAAGCCTGCCCAGCAACAGGTATGCATAAAATGTCATATACTTTTATAATTAAAGTTAGGATTTTAAGTAGACTTTTACTTTTCATACTTTGATTCTCATATATTGTAGGGCCAAGCATGTCATTTTTAACGTCTTATTTAAAATTTCTTTTGGTTTAAATGTTCTGATAATTTCTCATTTTAAAGAAAGAGTGTATTTTTAATAAAAGGAAATGCTAAAACTATTCACATTAGCAACATTTGATAAAAAGATAAACCTGATTTTAATTTGCTACAGAGTTTTTTCAAACTTTTAAAAATTTTAGTTTATGAAATATGACCACAGTCTCTTCCCCCAATTACTAATACCCAGGTTGTTTCTTATTCCCATTAAGGAAGTCCAAATATCATGCTGTAGGATTTCTGTGATCTATCTTCTGCTTTTGTTTTTTGTTTTTTTTTTCTGGAAAAGAGCCATGATAACCCCAGAATCCCTATCTAACCTCTCAGAGTTATAGACTGCCTTTTGATATGTCCTTGGGATCTGGTAATAGCAATAAATGATCTGACTTCTTCAGAGAATTCTATGAAACATCATGGGTGTGATGTCATTGGTGATACATTTATTCTCCAGGTGAATGCTAGTCTGGTGTTTCCCTAGCACAGTGGGCATGCATGGATTTATGAGCATCATTTACAGCCCAAGTAATGCATATGTGCCTGTAGTCTGTTAGGATTTGGGTGATAAGATCTTAACTTTTTCACAAATAGGGCACAACAATGGACTCTAGTAAATCTGTCCCACATGGCAACTTTATTTTTGGCATACCTTTGGTTTGGGGCTCTTAGAGGTTTCTTTCAACTAGAATCTTTCTTGTCTGATCACTCCACTTCGTCTTCTATCCAGGCCTTTCTAGCATAGGTTGGTTTGGTTGTTGATCACAGTCGCTAACCTCCTGTTTCTCTGAATAGTCTTTATTCTTTCTGAAGATGTTCCCATGTGCTTCCTTCTACTACAGAGTCAATGGCATTTCTTTAAGAAAAAGAAATATGTTCTTAGATTCGACTTCAGCATTCCTTCTCTCATGTATCTCATTAGTCAAGAGTGGACAGTCTTTTTGAATCAAGAGCTAGTAAGAAGATTGGGATTACAGTAGATCAATCAGGTCCATGCGATCAATCAGGTACAATGTTTATGGAAACAATGTTTACCTCATTTCTTTGGAATTAGTAAGCAGATAGCTGCTTATTTCTAATGTCAGATCTTCTATTATACTCATTTTTCTAATGAAGGTAAGTACTCTCTTCCCTGCTATGTCAGGAAAGCCTCCTTTCCAGTTCCAAGCCAACAGAAAGGTCTTGAAGATCATTTTTATGAAACTGAAGGGAAATGAAAACAAGAGAACCATGTCATGAGAGAAAAAAGTAATGAATAAAGAATTTTTTTGCTACATTTTCAGAGTATTGTGTATCTCTTTGGGACAGAATTTTCATTCAAATTTTGTTCTGTGTTTCTTTACTACTATTTTGTGGTAAGATGAGCAAAAACATGTTTATTAATGAATCATGTTACTTAATAAGGAATACCATTAAAATAGATTGTTATAGTTTTGTAAACAGGCACCTAGTTATACAGCAATATTTTAAATAAAATTACTTCTTTAAAATATTTATTTGCTGTAAATTATATTTTTCTGCAGTCATATCCAGTGCATATTTGAGAAATATGTTTCACACCATTGCATAATATTATGTAGAGTCTAAAATAAACCGAAGTCTTTATGTTAGTCTTACCTTAGACACAAATTAACTTCCTTAATAATGTACATTGTCAGGTTTTTAAAACTCATATACATATTTTTTGTTTAGTATATGTGATAAAGTGTTTAGATAATTATTTGGTGAAATTGGTATTCTTTTTTTCTGCTTAGACAATGATACCAAATTACATAATATTTTAGCAATACCATTACAGGGTTTATATTTTTGTAATTATCTTAAGGACATCTCAAGGGGTTAAGGTTAAGGTTATGAAAAATATTAGAAAGGCTAGAAAATTTTAAGGTCTGAATGAATCTTCAACGTTTACAAATTACTATTAAAGCATGTGTGCACAATGTATATGATCAGGCAATATATAATTTTGCCGATTGTAAGGAAATTAGAAGGAGATAGTATGCTAGGAAAGTCATATTCATTTCTGATGCAGTAGAAGAATTCAAAAGTAAACAGTATTTTAGCTTTTTTTCTAGAACTTGCATGTTAGAACAAGAGACACACAGGGGACTAATTATCAAGGACAATAAAAAGTGAAACAAGCTGCAAAAAAAAACAAAAGTGAAACAAGCAATGCAGACTCTGTTAGAAACTAATCTTCCTTCTTCCAAAGAGAGATGAGCAGCTCACGTATTGTTTAAAAAGATATGACAGTATTAAAACCAGTGAGAGAATTTAGTAAGGTCTTGAAATAAAAGGTAATATATAAAAATCAAATGTGTTCTATATATTAGGAACAAACAATTGGGTTTTAATTATAAGATATTATTTTTGCAATATTAATGAAAAGCAAGTGATGACTGGTTATACTGGTTATTAATTTTTCAAAATGTGAAAGACCTGTGCATAAAATATTACAAAACATTGGTGAAAGAATATAAAGATCTAAGTGGTGAGATACACTATGTTCATGAATTAGAAGTAATGTTATTAAAGCACAATATTTCTCCAAACAGATCTAGAGGTTAAATTATAATCTGTTATAATCCTAGAAGACTTTAGTAGAAATTGACATACTGATTCTGACATTATATAGAAATGCAAAATAGTTTTAGAAAAATGAAAACGATTTTAAGTAAAAAAGTAAAAGGATGGAATTGGAGGACTTATGCCACTGGGATTCAAGAAACAAAGCTGCAGGAATCAAAGCATTGTGATATTTGGAGAAGTCTGAAAATGTAGATTAACAAAACAGAAAATATAGGCCATAAATGAAAACATAAAGACCTTTGGTGTTTGAAAAAGCAGGCAAATACTTTAATGGAGAAGAAAAATAACCTTTTCAACAAATAATATAGGAAAAACCACTCCTGCAACGTGCTTTCTAAAGCTTCCATCTAACACCAAGAATGCTATAATATGTGCATGAAAAAAATGAATAAAACTAACAACTGTCTGTCACATTACACACAAAAATTAACCACAAATGTAATATAGCATAGACCTATACTAAAACTTCTTGAAAAAATAATAGAAGATATCCTTTTCTAGATTGAGACATGAAAAGATATGTTAGGCAGAATTAAGTAGTGCAAAAATCAAACAAAATAATTGATGAATTGGCCAAAAAAAAGACATTAGCAAAATTAAAATCCTTTGCTTTATAAACAACATATTGAGAGAATAAAATGATAAACCACAGACCAGGAGAAAATAGTTGCAAATTATATATTTGGTAAAGGATATATGTCTAGAATATATAATGAACATGTAAAACTTAACAATGAGGAAATAAGCCTAATTTAAAACTGGGCAAAAATATTAGATAATACTGCACCAACCAAAGGTATACAAGTGACAAAAATGTGAAGATGCTCAACATCAATAGAAAATCATAAATTAAATCCACAACGAAGTTCCATATACACTCACAGTATGACACAATTTTAAAAGAAAATACAAAATGTGAATTAAAATAGAACAATGGATTTGGAAAATAACTTGTTTCTTATTAAGTTAAAGTATATTTACCATTGATGCAGAACATCAAGAAACAATCAAACAAACAAACAAACATGTTCACAAAGCAATTTATACATAAATACACATGGCCAGATTATTCTGAACAAAAAAAGGAAAACAATCCAAATTTCAATCATCAGCTGAGTAAAAGCGAGAACAACACCAAGCAACACAAAAGAATGATTAAAAAAAATATACTGATGTGTGAAAGGAGCCTTGAAGAGTGCATTTATTTAACTGCTAGAAAGGTCCCATTCAGTCTATTGTGAGAGTAAACAGATTGGTGGATGCCCAGAACAAAGCACGCAGAGGACTGGGACAGGCAAAATAAAAATAGCAAGAGATTTTGCCTTCCCTTACATGACTCAGGACTTACTGGGCCAGAGTTCTCTGCCACACGCCCTCATCCCTATGGATGAGCAGGCTCATTCTCAGGAGACTTCTGAGATTTTATCTGCTTACAAGCTTTCTAGATTTAAGCTAGATGAATTTAATTCCAGCAGGGAATGTACATTAAATTCAAATTAGAATATCATTGACACACATAATAGTGTTTTGCTTAAGAGAAATATCCCAGGCACAGCTTTAACTTTACTCTGAGTGATAATTAGGGTGCCAAGAAACCTATCACATAGTAGGGAGACAGATTTCAGTGAAAAGATTGATCAAAACAACATGGACAAAGGAGAACATTAACACAGAGAAGTGACTTACTCTTTTAAAGGAGGGAAAAGAAGTTGTTATTGCAACAGCCTTCATGTTCTAATATTCTGGATTCTGATATTAATATTAGAAAGTAAACTTTTAAACAAAGAAAACTAAAATTCTTAGAATGTTGCAGCTTATATGCAAATAATAAATACTGTCTTAATTTCTATGGTCTGATTTCTATTGATCTAATATGGATTCTATAAGGTAGAAATTCAGTAGATTCCTGAATGAATAAAACCAATTAATAATTCTGCTCTGAAAAAACCTGAGTCTGTCTACAATAAGATACTCAAATAAATGAAGTTGATTCGTTAAAGCAAGTCTATATCAGCAATATTAACGTATCACATATATCATCATATATCATGCCATAAGTCCAAAATTAAGCAATTTTTCTTTCCTATAATGTGCTTTCTAAAGCTTACCTGTAGTACCAATGCCACAGAAGATACATGTATCTTCTTATCTTCCCCAAAATTCTTCACTGCCAATTTTATCCTTGTTATCAATATTGCCATTTGCTTATCAATTTAGTAATTTCAGGTTAAACTCCCTTTTATTTTCTAAATTGATTGAGTTCATTTCACATATCTTAACTTTTTCTTTCTTTTATACTCATTGGTAAAGCTCTCGTCATAGTATCCTTACTATCACATAATTAGTTTTCAAAATTCCCCGTCTGGTCATTTCTGTCTGGAAATTGCCCTTAACACTTTTCACAATTATTTTGTGTGCTCATTGTGCAGTCCAATTATTCTTCTTCCTGAAATTCCATCAATGACAAATTGTTATCATTTAGATTAAATGCAATCTTCTGTCAGTAAATGTCAAGGACCTTCTGCACTCTTACACTTTATATCCTGTGCCATATTTGACTTTTAGAAAATATCCTACTTCATACTCAACTCAGCATGAAGCTCCCTTTCAAGGGGAGCGCTCATGAGCTGCCTTATCTATGTGGGTCCCCTCTTTCACAAAGTCATTCCTCATTAGGGCTAATTCCTCATAACATGGACACAGTGAATTGACAGCGCTGATTTGGCCTGTTCAGAATTTGGCTTTTCCTGGCAGCTCTGACAGAAATTCAAACTTTGAGCAGCTTGAGAGAAGAATAAGTAGCAATTTGCACTTTAATCTGAAAGTAGATTGAAAATTGTTGGAAAAAAATTCCTTCATTAGGACTTGCTCATATAAGACAGAAAGATTAGATCACTTATAACCTTTCAGTTCTGGTTTGCTTTTTCAGTATATATTGTCTTAAATGTAATAGTCTAATTAATTGTGTGTGTTTCTTTTTTTCATTTGTTGCTTTCCTTTTAGTCCTTTGTCATCATTACCCAACAAAACATGGGTTGACAATATGTACTGCTCTACTACATCTAAATGCATTTCTGCTTCGCTTCTTAAAGAAGAGTGGGAATTTGAAAGCATTTTATAATACCTTCCTTTATCCTCCTGTGATGAACGCAATAGTTATTGTTACGGACTGAATGTTTGTGTACCCTTCCATTCATTTATTGAAGCCCTGATGCCCAGTATGGCTATCACTAAGAAACACAAGAAAGTGAAGTGAGATTGTTAAAGGAGGGCACTGGATACAATGAGAGGTAATATGAGAAAAGACCATATGAGAACACTGTTAGCAGACATTTGCAACCTAGGAATGAGCCCTCACTAGAAATTAACCGTATAGGCACCCTTATCTTGAACTTCCTACTTCCAAAACTCTGAGAAAATATGTTCCTGTTCTTCTAGTCACTGTGTACGTGTTACTTTATCATGGTAGCTCAAGAAGACTTAGGTAGTGTGTAAGTTCCAATTGGTTACTTTTGAAACCATATTGGTTAGGGCCTACCACCCTAATTTTTGTTCACTCATTCCACAGCACATCCTTATCAAAGGTTCATTTATATCTATCTATCCGTCATACACACACACACACACACACACACACACACACACGATATGGATAACCAAGAACACTAAGGACTTTACATTTCAAAAGCCATTACAGTCTCTAGATTACCCAGGCTTGACCACAGAGAAAACCCATTCAGCCAGGTGCCCTTGTCCCTGAAAAAACCTAAGTGATGTGAAATATTAAAGTAACCAGGCTGACCCAAGCACACAGAGGTCTTTGCTTTACCCTACAGAGACAAGGCAAGAAAGCTAATGGAAGAGGATAATGGCCATAAAGAGAAAAATTTTATGATGCTCTTTGGTGAGGGTCACACTTTTATAATAATCATGCTGATTGGAGTTGTACTTCATCCCTGGGCCATTCAACAATTTCAGCATACTTTGAAAAAGTCTCCCAGCAGAAGGGCCTAGGCATTTATACATCCCCATTATACATACACTTTTCTGGTTCCCTAAAGCTTTCTAGAAACTCCTTTTAGACAAGTAAGAATTAGCAAATAGAAAATAGCAGAAAATGGATTGGCCACAATCTTCCCATCCTTGCTTTATCAAAATTGAGCTTAGTGCATTGCTTAGTAGCAGATTCAGTGGTTGTTTCTTGATAACAAAATTCGTTGTTTACACAGAAGGAGGAATTACTGCATCATTTTATTGTGCCAAAGATTAGAGATGTGTAATTCAATGCACGTGAACTTTCTGAGACATTTTTTGGGGGGAGGTACAGGGAAGTAGAGGACAGCTCATTTTGTATATGATATTGTCCCAGAAAAACTTCAAAGACATTTAAATACATCTTCCACTTCACAAGTTTCCTTCCTGCACATTTTTCTATTTGTGAGACTCTAGTCTTCATTCACTTATCTGTCACTTCTCCTCAGTGTCCCTGTGGATTTGAGCTTAGTTGGCAATTTTTTCCTTTTATTAAGTCAATATTTGTTTTCCTATATGACATATCCCAGAAAAAGAAACTACACAAATGATCTGGCTAAAATACTTTGAAAATACTTGAATGTTAGGAGGAATGATTTAAGAATTGATGTGAAGTTTTTAAAAAGATATTAAATCTAATTTAATATAAACATAACTTTGATTTTTAACTGTATATATTGTTTGTACATTCCCTCTTGTAACACAAACAAATTCTAATTCACACTTTACGAATTTAAATTTGAAGAACTCATACAATTTTTTTTATTCAAGATATTTTATTGCTCATTTGAGATCACAGTATACAAATAAACAGTACAACAATGTACCTTGCCAATAAAAAAGTTTAAGGAAATGAAAAATAAATATACTATGAAATTAAAGTATAAAGAATTCTTGGCTCTAGGAATGTTCACAATAATTCATCACTGTTGCTAGACTGTAAAAATACATGTACGAAATGACTCAATTTTAGTGCTATCATCTCAGGTTTATTGTTCTTGCTGATAAATAGCTATATGAAAAATAAATTTTATCTAGGAACACAAAGAAAATTAGAATACTTTTGACACAGGTTTCAACAGGGAAAAAAGAAAGCAATATAACAGGCTTAATTCAAATTCAATGGTTATAATTGATGTTACTTTCTGAGTTGTCTCTAGAAAATACTCTTTCTGTGTTTGGAGTATAGAAGGAACAAGGTGAAGAATATAAAAATGCTTAATTATAGTTCCTTGGTTTAGGTGCTCATTATTCAAGGAAAAATGAATGCCATCATTTATAGTACATTTTTTAAGTTTCATCATCTTCCTGAAATAGAAATAAACTTAACCTGGAAATATTAGCAGTGAAACTAGCTTGGAATGTTCACTCTCTGCTTAATATGGTCACACAGAAACTAGAAACCATTTTCATGTGTCATTTCTTTAGTAGATGAGATGGAAAATTAATTTAGAAACACAATTGCATAAAAAGTTGGATTCATGACAATTTTATTATGTAAGTTAATATTCAAAAATAATTTTATTTCTTCTATGAATAACTTTCATAATATATTGGCATGTCAAATATTTTTATCTGAATTGTATCAGGCATTATCAGAAGACGTTTCATCAAAATTTTTATTATGATCCTTTGTCTATTATTATATAATCATGCTAAATTTGTTAAGTGTTTTCTGTCATGTTTTACTGAACAAAGAATACAAAATTATGCTTTGCTTTTACAATAGCCTTAATGCAGTGTCTTCATGAATTTTCTTCTGCTGATAAGTTTTTGCAAGAAAAATGAATTGAAAAGCAGGCAGACTAAATGGCAAATATGACACAAAAGAATTAATATTTTTAATTGAACTTGTCACATAAAACTGGTAGCAAAATAAACTTATTTATTCTGCAATGCATCATAACTTGCATGTGATCACATTGGCAAAAAATATTTTCTGTAAGTAGAAGAAAGCTCAAGATCCACCATCGACAATAAAGTGGAAGAGATAAACTCTAATTTGTTATGACAAGAAATATTATAGTATCAGAGCTGCTTTACAAAGGGTACATTACTATTTACATTGAGATTATCTCTCATGATTACATGATGATAAATACATTGATAATACGCAAGTGGAATTAAGGAGGAATTTTTAGACTTCCAATATTCTAATCAAATGAAACTATCTATAACTTATTCAAATCAAAACAAAATATAAAGTGTCACAGAAATAAAATTCTATAATAAAGATCTCTTAAAAACTTCCTGATTTAAAAAATACTTCTCATAGTCTACTATATTCTTATTATTTTGCTTAGTTTTGGTTTAACCAAGTTATCACCCCATTTATAATTAAGAAAACTCAGAATGAATATTCTGAGGAATCTGAGATAATTTCCTTTATCAATATGTTCTACAATGGTTTCCTCCACGCACAACCAAAATATGCAACTCTTTGACTATGAGTGAAATAGTTGAGAGAAACTAGTCAAAAACAAATGTCACTGAACATTAAGAAATAAACTTTATCATTAAGCAAAAACATTAATCTTGCTCATGATTGCAATGAGAATGAAGAAACACTTAAACCAAACTAAAAACCTGTCAGTTCTGAGGCCATCGGTATCTTACAGGTTGAATAGAAGGGATTTTGGCAAAGCTCCCTAACCGTCATTTGAAGGATATAGTAAGGTAAACTATGAAGCTGATATTGAAATCTAAACCTGGAATCCTTTTTCCATGAGGGCCAGAAAATATGATACCAGCCTCATTGGTGAGCCTTAGGGATTGCACCAATTACAATAACACAAAACTTAGAAATTCAGTGAAAATTCTCCCTTAGTGGTAGACTGACTTCTACTACAGCATCCATAGAAAATATGGATACAAGAAAAACACACATAAAAGAGAAGTTCCTAGCCACTGAGTGCAATGGGAAAACAATAATATTCTATGAATTATGCATTCATCAACAGCAGTATCACTACTTCCTTCACTTCTCTCCAAGTGTACTTCATTGTGTTGATCCCAAAGAAAACTTCACTTGAAACGGAGGCATAGGAAAAGTGACCCCACTTACCTCCCTGGTTATTTATATTTGTTGTTGTTGTTATGTAGTGAAATATCTTGGAAAGGTTATCCATATTAACTATGACAAATCCTCTTATTCACACATGTATCTATTTTACTCTGGGTTTCCAAGTATCATTCCATTGACATTGTTTTGTCAAAATCAGCAATGACCAAGAATTTCCAAGTATAATGTTTGAATATCAGTCCCGTAAACATTTTTAACATAATTTTTCAGACATAAGTTCTTCCTTCCTGACATAATTTTTTTTCCCCGGATGACTCAGAATACTTATTCTATTTGCTCATTCTAAGAAGTCAGAACCCAAGCCATGGAAGACAATGGACTAGGGAGTTATTCTCAAATCTTGAAGAATCATTTTTTTGTTCTTGTCTTCAATATTTAAGTTCAAGATTTTGTTCCTCCTCTGTTTTTTTTTCTTTTTCTTTTCAAGATTCTGCTATTCTTCCTTAATATCCTTACCTTTTCTATAAATATATACTCTCTTAGTGATTTCATCCAGTAACATGGTTTTAAGTACCATATATAGGACTAAACTCCAAGATCAGACCTAAAATCCAAACTCATATGTACAACATTTAATTTATCATTACCTCTTATTGTTGAGATATTTTTAATTCAAAACGTGTAGGAGCACTCTCCATACCTTCAACCCCTCCCTTCCATTTTCACCCATTCTATGCTAATAGACTATGAGCTTGACAGAGAGCACCCCTTTGTTTGTAACTTTGGGCCTGATTGGTCCAGGAGTGCATATAAGCTTTTGTACTTTCTGGAATAAATGGTGTTTCTGCATCAAGCTCTGGCACAGCAGTTGTTTACCTACACCCCCGGGGTCTCGAGGAGAGTGACCCCGTGGACCACCACTGTCCTGGGAGACCCCATTTCTTCTTCCGCAGAGACCCTTTTTCTTTGTCTCTCAGGACCCCAACTCATCCAGTGAACCCACACAGCACAAACCCTAAAAGCAACACAAATGGAACAAATTCAACATTCTCATTTCTTACAGTTCTTCTGAGCTTACAAATTTCCACACCAAATGATGGTATCTCCATCTTCCAGTTTCTTAGCATAAAATACTTGTAACCGTCACCAATTATTTTTTTTTCTCACAACATAGATGTAATCCATCTCCTGTGAGTATATTATATTAATCAATAGGTTAATGTTATTAAATATACCATAAAAATATTTCCAGAATTTTAATACTTCCCAGTACTTTCACTGCTATCACATTTGTCCAATTCACCACCTGTATTATTCTATTAGATGACTATTGGAAGAAGAATGATAGACATTTAACCTCTGATCTCAATATTGCGGCCAATGGGCTTTACCAAATAATTCAGATCATATCATCTTCTGTAAAATTCTTGTATTGACTCAGTTTCATTCATAATAAATGATTTTATGGCCTAAGAGTCTTTACTTATTTTTTCTTCTAGTACCTCTTTAACATTATCTCATTATTCATTTCTTACCATATTCTTAAATTACTAGTAAGAAATAGGAAGTTATATATGTGAATTGAATACAGTCTGTGTAGGGAGGTGTGGAAATTTGACAGGGGATGACAAAATATGTCTAATGTGGATATTCTGTGACCAAGCAATTCTGCTTGAAAACAATTCTATTCTAAATGAGCAGCACAACTACCTGAGGGATTGTTAGTGTGATTCCTAGAGACATCTGAGTAACCTACCTAGCTTCATTTGTATTGCATCAAGCTCAAAAGTGTCCTTGGATGAGGCAGTGTGTATATATATGTCTGGGAGTTGAGATGGATGAAGTTGTGTTTATACTAGATTGTACTCCAAAGTGTACCCTGGCTTGCAGATTATGTATTGTATAAATGAGATTCATGGATTACTCCTGTGTAGTAGGTCATTCTGGCATATATTCAAACAGTGTATATGTAAAAAATTCACCTAGCTTTATGCCTGAAAAAAAAGTTTGACCAGGAGGAATAGAGCTATACTGTGAAAAGTTTGAGCATGGCATTTATTTTCACAGCTGTTGTCCTCTAACCTATATAACTATCAGAAAGAAAAAAATCCCTCACCACTCACGAACATCATTTCTTTATTTCCCTGTAGTTGATCTTGAATACACATCCTTAGTGTCTTTAAATAAGTAAAGCCTTTTTCTATTATGTGCATAGCCCATCATCATTTTCATACAGCAAAGAGATTCATGCAAAAATACCAAACTCATTTTAGAAATTTTTCTTGGTGAGAAAAATTAAATAATTAAATGAAATTGTGGTGACAAGTTGAGATTATATTTGTCAAAATGATTTAGATTTTTAGACAAATAACAAAAGAAAACTTCTAGTATGGAATAAGGATAATTTTAGTAACAACAAACCTGATAGAAATTAAAAGTTAAAAGGGAGGTAAAAGCTCTAGGTTGGTTTTGTGTGGTGTATTAAATGTAATAATACATTTATACTAAAATATTATCAGTACCACATTAATAGTGTACTGAAACTATTTTCTTCTCCTTATGCTCTGGAAGCAGACTGAAAAAGCTCCTCATTCCTCATGACTGTTCCACTCTTCAATGGAAGGATAATGGGAAATAAAGTTCCTCTAAGAAGTCAGAACCCAAGCCATGAAGACAATGGACTAGGGAGTTATTCTCAAATCTTGAAAAATCATTTTTTTTGTTCTTGGCTTCAATATTTAAGTTCAAGGTTCAAATTTACTCAAGGACCAGATAAGTTATTTCTTTAAACAATAAATGTGTGAGATATTTTTTTGATTTACACAAGATTCTCAATATCATGCTGTATCCAATACATGTTTTGTTAAATTGGAGTTAGAAAGATTGGTACAAGCCCTGATTCTTTATATTATTGAAATTGTTTGAGTTAGAAACTCATTGGGTTTAACATTAAAGGGAAAATTTGCACTCAGATTCTAATATAGAAAACGTTTTTGAGGTACTGTGAACATTACAATTGAAGGCCATTTTTGAATCAATAAACAATAATATTCAGACTGTAAAGACCAAAAATCATGTCATTTATTCAGGCTTTGAAATGATCATTACAAAATCGCTGCCCCCACACTTGGTTAATTCTGAATTAACCAAGAAGGATGATTTTTCATGTCTGAGTATGGCTATTTTGCCTTGTGTTATGGTTTGGATATAAGATGTCCGCCAAAAGCTCCTGTACTAGTGCAAGAAATTCTGGAGTGAAATAACTGCATTATGAGAGATGTAACTTAACCAGTGGATTAAACCACTTGATGGATCAATAAATTTGATAATAATGATAATTTGATAATAATTTTGATGCCTGAATCCCTCTCTTTTAGAATGTAAATATTTACTCTGTGTTATATATATTGGATGCTTGTAACTTGCTTTTCATCATTACCTGGGCTCACAGCCAAGAGTTTGTTTTGGGTCTCAGAAATTCTAGACTTGGACTTTTGGGCAATGCTAAAATGTCAAGACTATGGGGACCCTTGGAGATGAACTAAATGCATTTTACATTGTAATATGGATATGAACTTTGGGGGGATCAGAAGCATAATGTTATGGTTTCTATATAAGATGTCCTCCTAAATCTGTTAATACAGTAATATTTGGAGATGAAATGATTGGATTATGAGAGCTGTATCCTAACCTGTGGATTTAGCCATATGATGGATTAATGATTTGAAAGGACTGGCCGTGGACAGGTGAGGTGTGACTAGAGGCAGTAAGTCACTGGGGTGTGTCATTGGGGGGTATATTGTGTCCCCTGACTCCACTTTCTCTGTCTCTGTTTTCCAGTTGCTGTGAGCTAAGTAGCTTTCCTCCACTATGCTCTTCCATCATGATGCTCTGCTTCACCTTAAGCCTAGTGCAATGGAGTCAGCCAACCATGAACTGAATCTCTAAAACTGTGAGCAAAAATAAGCATTTCCTTCTATAAGTTGTTCTTGTCAAGTATTTTTCAACAGTGATAAAAAGCTGACTGACACCCTGCATCGGACCAAATAACAGAAAAGAATGTTGTTCTTATATGACATTCAAGAAAAATGAATAGAGCTGGGCATGGTAGCACACATCTGTAAACCCAGCACTTTGGGAGGCTGAGACTGGAGAATCGTGAATTCAAAGCCAGCCTCAGCAACAGCGAGGCACTAAGAAACTCAGTGAGACCCTGTTTCTAAATAAAACACAAAATAAGGCTGGGGATGTGGCTCAGTGGTCGAGTACCCCTGAGTTCAATCCCCAGTACCAAAAAGCAAACAAACAAAAAAAGGTAACTGGGTGTAGATCTGAGGTTTCTTTCTTTCTTTTTTTTATTATATAATCCTATTTATAGAAATGTCAAGAATAGACCAGTCCATAGAGATAGAAGTCAGATTAGTTGTTTCTAGGGAACAGAGACAGAGAAGAATGGAAAGTAACTGCTTATGGGTATATGATTTCTTTTTTTTTCCGTTTTTCTTTTTTTTTTTTTCTTTTTCTCAAAAGTTGCATTTTAATACATGTTATCAAACATAACGAAAAAAACAAATTTTCAGAAGCTGTACACACTGTTCACTGAAAACATTTGTTGAGGCAAATAGAAAAGAAATTGTTACAATCATAATTTTTCTAACTTTGCACAAAATTATAAGCAGATTACATTCTTCATATTAAACATCTTTATATGCACTTTCAATGAACAGTGTATATATATATATATATATTTATATATATTTTTTATCAACCATCTTTACTATACCCATTCCCCTTTCCTGCCCCCCGCCTCCCCCATGTCGCGTCCAGTGTTTCTCTATTTCTCTTATGTTTCCCATTCCCACCTCCCTTATTCATCAGCATCCACTAATCAGAGAGACCATTCGGCATTTAGTTTTTTGGGATTGGCTTACTTTACTTAGCATAATGCTTTCCAGTTCCATCCATTTGCCTACAAATGCCATAATTTTATTCTCTTTTATTGCTGAATAATATTCCATTGTGTATATGTACCACAGTTTCTTTATCCATTCATCTATTGAAGGACATCTGGGTTGCTTCCACAGTTTTGCAATTGTGAATTGTGCTGCTATAAACATTGAAGTGGCTGCTTTACTGTAGTGTGCTGTTTTTAAG